>VURO01003175.1:12318-24237 GCA_015108175.1 Pelvicachromis taeniatus | reverse complement strand
CTGGTGAGTGCCTGGAAAACTGTTCTCTTAAAAAATCTGGTTCACTAAACCATCTCAAGAAATTCTGTTCACAGTGTTTGATTAAAAGATGGATGTCCTGCTTATAAGACAAGAGCTGTCTGACACCCCGCCAAGGCTAAAATTTTCTATTACACCATGTATGAATTCAATTCCTGGATTCTGAAGGATATCTGGATGCAGAGTAGGGCTACACAAGAGTGCAAGACTATTTAACTAGAAAAAAAGCAACATAAGAAAAAGCAAGTCTTTTTAAATATTCAGAGATATATCTTAAGATGAGATTAGATTGATTTACAATGAAAACAAATGATAGTAACACAGTTACAGTTTAAAAAAAAATGAAAAAGCTTCTTTTTTGACTAGTAGCTTTTTGAATATTTCCTCAGGGACCCACGTGATGGAGGGATCAGGCAGGATGGTGGTGTCAGCTGTCGGCCTCAACTCTCAAACAGGCATCATCTTTACTCTGCTGGGCGCCAGCGAGAACGACGAAGAGAAGAAGGTCAAGAAAAGTAAGACATGAGACAAAGCCTGTCACACACATCTCAAAAAACACAACATATGTTGAAGTGTGGAAGGTCATATGAGGACAGTAAGTCTGTGAAGTGTTGTGAGGAAAGTTTGGCTAGAACGACTGTCACCGTGCCAGCTTCTGAATATTTCTGAACAGGCTGATCGGAAATATTTTTCCCGTTTTTATCAGCTGGTGTTGATTTGAAGTTTCTCCTGTCGTACCAGCCGACTCTGTCAGCAGGTAGAGTTCATCCAGTCTGAGCTGATAACAGCAGAGCTTTTTGAAGGGTCTGAATGTAATCTGTAAGCTTTATTTAACTTCAATCTGAACACAAAAATCTTCCACAGTGAATACATGAGACCAAAGATGAGTAATATTGTGATTGTACCAGGTGAACACAGTCATGTCTACAAAGGAGCTCCCACAATCTCACCAATCTTAGGTAATCGTGAGTTTAAAGTGGCGTACACACCTTTGTAGCGACTGATTCCAAAGAGTTTGTAAGGTGATAGTTCATTTGCTTTGCTAACATTGTCATGGCTAGGTAATTAGTTTAGTTGTGATCAAAGGCTGTATATAAAAGATGAACTAGCAAAGTCCTGTTGTGAAGCCTTGAGCTGACCTTTTTTGATATGACAATCTTGGTGTGTACAAACAGGATACGATGTGAGGTGGAGCCGACTTAGAAACCGAGGCATACTGCAGTATCATAGGCTAGAAATGTTAAATGTGCTGCCTGCTTTATCTTCCATAATTTACAAAAGACGACTGTCATGTTTTATTCAATAAGACCTTAAACTAGCAATTGAGACAATAAATTGAGACAAGTACTGAGGACAAGTACTGAGGACAAGTACTGAGGACAAGTACTTCATAGACGTCTGCAAACTGTCACCTCTTGCTGGAGGCATTTCTGCACTAGCTTTACTTTTCTGCTCCATCCTTCTTTATATACAGTCTATGGTTGTAACCAAAACTACATTTGAAAGAAATGCATGTGACCATGTTCATATTCAGTATATTCTACTTCAGTCTGTAAGTTAAGCTTAGTTCATTTTTATTTGCACAGCTACAGTTCACTAAAAAAAAAAGCCACATTAAGGAACTTTATATAGTAAGATACAAAATTCGAGAGACATTCCCAATGATCAGATCGTTTTTTTATGAGCAAGAAACCTCCAAGAGCTCACTTCAAAGCAGGAAGAGACCCTAATAAAACCAGGCTCAGAGAGTGCCCACTGGGGGTGAGAGGTAAGAGAAGACAGAAAAGAGGAGCATAATGCAGGGGGGTTCAACATACAGCCCCAGTCCTTCAAAAGGACTCAGCGCCACCCACTAGATGAATCTCCAGAGTGTGGAACTGTTGAGGAGTAGGGCATAATTCTTGGACATAGAATAGCTTTGCATGATTCAGTTAGAAAATAATGCTTATTGATATTTTACTGGTCGTTGGTACAGCGGCTTAGTTCAAACAAGCTGTTTTATCTACTCCATCTGATTGGCTGCTCATTGAATCAGAATCAGATTCTGAATAGGTTGAACAGGTTTGAATAGCAGATAGGTGGGGCTTCCATGCTCACAGGTGGAGCTGTGTGCCTGAGCGGACCATATTATGTATATCCTCTCTTATTCACATCATACAGATCCAAAAGTACAAAAAAATTGAAATGAAGCATTCAGAGCACACTGCAGCCTGAACTTTCTCACAGAAATTCTCAAGGATATACTGACCTCTTTATTTGAAACTTTTGCCACGTTTAATTAGAGAATCCACCATTATGAGACATACGGCTGAAAATAATTTTTTAAAAAGCACAATAGGTTCACTTTCAGTCACATCAAGCTGTTCATTATCATTTGTAAGTGGACGGTTCATTAAACAGGAAAGTGTGCAGAATGTACTTCTGTACACTAAAAGAAAGGGAGCACTTTAGAGGTTGTTATGCAATGGTTTGCAATTGCCCACTTAAGATCAAATCAAGCTGTATGTGGCCTGTGAGCTGAAATGAGCTTGACATCCCAGATCTAAAATTTTAAAGTACTTTAATTTTTAACATTATGCAGTTGTTATGTTCAAGTGCTTGATGGGAATCTTGACAGGCCATTTAAACTTTTGTTCTCTGTCATGGGCTTGCAAACAATCTTTGTTGATATTTCAGTCAAGCAACACTTTGAACTGTGATTTCACAAAGTCTCAAAGACAGATTGATTGGTCACCTGAGCAAACACCTCATCATGGTCTCATTCATTCATGTTAATTCACGGTCAAAGTGCTGAGTTAATTGGCCAGTTATGTAATATCGATTAACTGTGTGAAACACAGTTGCTTCTTTTATAAAGGGACCCTTCAAAAGCCAACGTCAGATGATCCTTGTACTATGTCAGAGCAGATGTAAAACAACAGGCTTCTGCAGTCGGTCTCTATTGCTTTTGATTTGCTTGTGATCATGCTAACCCCCTTATACACATGTATCCTTTTCCTTTAGTTTGTTTTTGTCTGATCATTTTGTTTTACTGGCTAAAGTTTGAGTTTGTCAGGCATTCATTGTGAACTGGCTGAATGTACCAGCTCAGCGGAGAGAGACGCTCAGGTTTGCATTTTGGCCTCTAGTTTCTGGTTCATAAAAAAACAGACAAAAACAAAATTGGTGCTGACTTCCTAATGAGGAGAACCACAAAACAGATTCAGCTAAAAATACAAAATCTTAATGGAAAGAGCCTTTACATTTACCTCTCATAAACAGGCCGTTGCTTCCATGTTTACTTTGTCAAAGCTCTAATCTTAATCTTAAGACGTGTTTCTAATCCTTATCCTGAAACAAAGCACAAACCCTCGGAAACTCTTTGAAGTGAGAAGTGTCATCACTTTTCAGTCCTTGCTTTGATATGTTCAGACTTTTCAAAAGGGATCTTAACTTTGAAAAAAGCCCTTATTTTCCAAATTGGAAGTGAATCCTCACAAAGATAGAAGCGTGCACACAAACACACACACAGGCACTGTCATGTGGTTCCTGTGTTCTTGTAACAGCAGACACACAGTAGACTTTACTGTCACACATGACTGCATCAACCCCCTTTAAACACACAGACACACACTGCACACATTCATGCATTCGTGTCAAGTCACACCCATCGGGTATCTTGCGGGGATAAAAGCCTTGTTGCAAACACACACATACACACGCATACTTGAAGCAGTTCACTCTTGATAACAAGCCAGCAACTGAATAACAAAGAGCTCTCTGTGTGTCAGTATGTGTGCTGTTTAACTTTGACCTTGCCAAAGTTCCTTTCATAATAAAAGCAGAGAGCTTAGTTTTACTGCAGCAGGAAGTTAACTTCAATGAAGAGGAAAACGTACCTGACCTGCACCTGTGACATGCTTTATTGTGTCTAATCAGTATATGACACCTTGTTAAGATCAATTTCAGAGACAGCATCAGCCCACGTGTTTAGCATTTCAGTACTTTTTGGGGTGATTAAAATCCCTTTGAGAGATTCAGCAGTCCAGTTCAGACAGCCCAGTTTCATCCACAGGGTATCAAGTAGTACTTGTTTAGTCAAAATCACTGAAATGGCTTGTTTACACACAAAGTGTCCATTGGCATATGTGTCCTGACATACCGAGGACTAGCACTAGTGAGAGCGACTGTAACTCTCAAGTCATTATCTTTACATGAGTACGGTTACTGTTATAAAGATGCATATTTTAGCCTAAACCACAACCCTTTCCTAAACCTAAATACTTTTTTGAGATCTAAATCTGAAAAAAATAAATAAATAAATCAACAAAGATATACATATCCAGCAAATGAAAGCAAAAGCAAAAAGTCAATATAAAATTAAACAAATCAATGCCATACTGCCATCTTTCTAACACGGACCTCTAAAAGTCTTCTAAAAAAGGGCCATTAGGCATCTAAAATGGGAACATTATCTCCAAGACTGCCTTGGCCAGCTCTTCGGGGCACCAACGCCACAGGACATCATGCACATAATGAGGATACACAGAAGGCGTCTTGGCAGGAAGTGAATGCATTGTTAGTTGTATATAAAAAAAATAAAATCAGACCTCAAGAAAATCAGCAGACAAAAATAAAATGATGTTTTGATGCACGACAGAGCATCTCACAACCACTCTACAAAGGGAGTGCCCTAAAAAACAAAGCTTCCTGTTAATTCTCACTTTCTGCTCAAACCAATAACTTCAGCAGAACTAATTGCAAAATAAAATGTAAAACTGGTCACTGTTAATCACAGCGTCTGCAGCTGTGCTGGCAGCCTTTTGAGGCAGTACTCTGAATTCAATAGAAACAACTCAATGCGCTGACCGTGCTAGCATGGTTTTGATGATTCACATCACATTAAACAAGCATTGTGTTTAATGGTGAAAATCAGGTTTTAGCATCTAACACAAACCTTCAATGATTGTGTGAAATAATTCATTCCTAACATTTTGCATTAGGCTTCACTTCAAAGTAAAAAAAAAAAATCCACACTCCCTCAACGCATAGTCGTTAACAATGAAGAAGGATCCAAGTTGAATTTTGTTGACTGAGTATTTGACCATGTGCATCCTGCAGTGGTTTCACTAACCGTACATTTACTGAGAATCACTAATAAATAAATGACCACAATATCAACTTTTTTGGGGGGGGAATAAATCTCTGTGTTGACTTTTCAGTCTAATGGACCAACCTTTTCCAAACCACAGTCTAAAAATATAATATTAAAATAATGCATCTTACAAGATGTGCCAATAGTAGATTATTGTCTGGTACAAATGAATTCACACGGCATAAAGTGAAGTGAAATAAAGAAGCGAGCACATTGGTGGGTCTTACATGTAATTGTTGCTTATTTAAGGATAAATGATCAATAACATGAATTCAATGTCATTTCAAAAAGTAACAAGACATCTGCCTGAAAGGTCTACATTCTCACACGAAATGATAACAGAGTAACGCAAAGCTTCAGGAAAATACAGATAAACCGATCACCTGATTACTTTTAAACCATATTTTAAATTCCTGACATCCTATTGCATACTTTTAAAACTTGAGATTTCCTTGGCCATCGGTTCGCCGCACTGGGAAGTTGTGTGTCTCTCTCCTCTGATTCGTCCATTCCTGCCCACGGCACACACACGACACACACACACCTGTGGGTTTCCAACAGTTTGAACTTTGTGTTGTCCCTCAGTTTGATTTGATCTTATTTTTCCTTTGAGCCATCTTATCAGCATTCCGCCCTCTCTCTCTGTCCGAACAGGTAAAAAACAAGGACCCCCCGAAAATCGCAACAAAGGTAACCCCTCCATTCATCCATCTGTCCCGCTTTGTCCTTCCATCCTCCCTGTTACTCACCCACTCCTCACCCTTCACCCAGCGGCAGGAGGGGAGTGTCCAGTCCATCTCTCTCCCTCTCTCTCTCTCTTTCTGCTGTATAAAGGGGGACGTTCTCTCGCCTTGCTTTACCTGTCCAAGGGTGCAACTCTCAACCTTCAAGTCCCTAACAGCCAATCATGGCGTCTGCAGTCGCCCTGCAGAAGTTTATTAATGCCTCCACCCTGAAAGCAGGGCATGATTTTTGGAAGCACATGATTTATGTTTGGATGAGAAATCAGGCCCCAGAAAAATCTCATGTGTAATTGTGAGAACATGATCTGACGTGGTTTCCATGTGAAATGATAACAGAAATTTCACATCGAAATTTCAAAGTCAGTCAAAGGAAAAGGAGCTTTTAATCATTCTCGCCTGACGCCCAAATTAACCCTTTCATGCATGAATTATGACAAACTCAATCAGGATTTATTTTCATTCATCTTTAGGCATGAAAAAAAGATTTTTGAACTTCATGTTTTTAAACATGTACTTTTCAAAGAGTTTTTTACATGTCCACTTAGGTAGACAACATACGTTTTGACTTATGATTTTGGTTTGAAGTGACACATCAGTGTCCAATGTAGTGGTTTATGTGTAAGTATACCATTAACACTGACACAAATACAAGAAAACAGCCTTTGAATAGCTGTCCACTGTAGTGACCATTATGCGTGAAAGTGTTAAAGGAGCTCTGTGTAAAACCCTCAAAGACTTTTGCCATTAAGACATGTGAGGCTTGTGGTTATGTTTCTGTGAATCACGTTTACTTGCAGCACTCAATACAAAAAAAAAAAAAGACGTGAGTTATACAAGCCATTTCTGCTCACTTACAGGATGTTCATGTCGCACCAGCCAAGTGCCAAGAGTGACATCATACCCGTTGGCATGTTTTTGTCGTGACACCTGTTGCTAAGGAGTATAGAGAAGCGAGGCCTGCAAGCTTCAGGTGCACACATGCACAAGAGTCAATAAGAAACACAAGTATATAATGTTAGAAAATAACAATCAATTAGTAATAATTCAGATTCACTTTATTTAATATATTATGTCTATAAGGAGACACACTAATCAATGGGTAATCACCTGCAGAAGGTCCATTTAGAGCCCTGTTATTAAATATTAGCCCGACTTACCAGCTAGGACTTCAAATGATGATTAATTCTTGTTTAATCAGGAAATCTTTAAATATCACAAAACAGACATTCACACTTAAAAATACAAGATTAAACTGCAGAAGCAAGTTGGGTTGTATTCATACTATTCAGACGAACATGGAAGCACTACTGATTTGTAAATGTTATCAGTGTGCACTTTGCAAACTAACTTATACAGTTCTTGAGATCGTTGTTGCTATTTTCTGCTTAAAATTAAAAAAAATAAATACATTGAACAGTTATTACTAATCTCTTAAATGTAAGTCATGTGCTTGCTAAACATCTTTTTCCCCTCATCAAAGTCTCTCAGTTCATGGTCAGAATTGGGCTACGAGACCATCAGGGTTACTCCTAACATACTGCTCTGACCTCTGAGGTGTCCTTGTTTAATGGGTTTAATGACTGTGTGTGAGATTGCTGATGACGTCATTGCGGCAACCTCCAAAATCAGCCAAATGCCCTCCGTGTCCTGGGTGTTCCAGCACATGGCCAGCTTCCTCTGCAAGCTGTCTCAGCAAACGCACACACCGACACACTCCCCTCATCCAGACCTCCCATGGTTAAAGCATCTGCTGCAGACAGAATGCTTCTTCATGTACAGAGAAAGACGCACACACAGCTTTTGGATGCTCATCACTGTTTTTCAGACGGAAATTATAGTCAGTGCTGCAGTCACAGCCGACCTCCACTGAAAAACACAAGCTGGACAACATTTCTAGGAACATCTTTGCTCATTTTTGCGAACTTTTTGAGCCCTGAATGCATTTGTTGCCACCTCTGCAGCGCATGTCTCTCTCTTTTTTTTTTAAGCTCCAACTTTTGCAGCACATTAACTACGTGCAATAGCCCCAGTTCTCCCATCAGTCATGTTTCCAAGCGCTTATTTTTTCCAACCATAATTTATGAAATGAACTTCCTGTTTTATTCAGTGTGACCTGAAAGTAGCAGTCGAGCCATAAAGTCATATGGAAAGTTTTTACTGAGGTCAGAGTGCAAGGAAGCCGAGGGCTGTTTTCTCCAGACTCCTCTAGACAACCTAAAGTCTTATTGCAACTAAAGGAGGCACCCCCTACTGGCCATTACAAGTAAAGCATGTTTGATGCACTTGGGCTCTATATAGACTGGTCAGCTACTACCATCTTTTATACTGCCTACGGTGGTGACACCCTATACTGCAGGTGTCTTGGGAGGTGCAGATGCCACAAATGGGCTGACAAAGGTGCCTAACTCTTCTCTTTTGATTAAGTAGCCCATTGCACTTTTTAAAAAAGCCCAAGGTCACATCTCAGAATAGCTTGTTTCCAGTTTAAAACCTAAAGATTTAATGTTTAGTATAGTTTATTTATCATTCAATAATAACTTTTTCTTTTTTTCCCCTCTGTATCAAGACACTTCCTGCAGATGTTTCAATTTAATATCCTGTGGGTGTTTGTCCCTTGAGCGGTCGGAAAGCTTTTAATGTGAAACATCTGTGCAGGAAGTGCAGCAGCAAAAGAAAAATCTGAGAATCTGACGTTTCACCTTTAAAATGCCCCACAGTTTTGTTTTGTTTTAAATTACATTTTAACATGCTGTTGTGAATGTAAGCTTCTCTTGGCAGTATTGAGGGAAAACAGACATGGCTGTTTTGTTTTTTTTGGGGGGGGGGGTTTGCGGTTGGCGGGGCTAAAGCGAGGATGTGGGAGTTGCACCGTTGCAGTATCAATGGGCTGTGGGCTGTCGTCTGTTCTGTTTGTGTATTATCCTCGGTTTGTTTTCTTTTTCCCTTTTGACTCCTCTCATTTCTCTCACTGTTGCCTCCTCGCAGGGCGTTGCTCAGGACTTCATGTTGTCTTGTAGGCACTGTTTGATTCTCTCCTCTGTTCTTTTTTGTCTTGTTAAAGTCTCCTGCAGCCTCCATAGCTCTGCAGCCTCCACTACCTCGTCCTGTCTCTCTCTGTCGTGGTTCTGCATCGCTGTTGTTTTCATTTTTTTGGGGTGATCCTTTGAGTTCATCTTCTGTTTGTTGACTTGCTTTACTTTTTGATTGTCAGACACCCCCCTCCCCTCTGCTCGCCGTGCGTTCTCCCATGGTTCAGTGCTGCGCCTGTTTACACTTCTGTGGTTGGTCAGTGGGTCTCAGTCCTGTTCGTGTGAAGCTGTGTCAGTTAGTTCTATGTTGTGGCTTGTCTTTAGAGTGGACCATGTGCATAAGGCTCCACAGCTTCCCGGTTTTACACCGACCCATCCCCACATCCAGAATGTTAAATGTCTTGTTGAGGTCGTGCTGTTGTGAAATTACTTCCCTTCTGGAAATAATCTGTGTCGGGGGTTTCTCATTAACAACCTGATGAAACTCAGAGCAAGGTGATGTTACTGAGGAGTGGATAAAAGTGGTCAGACAAAAATACATGTTAGGCTGACACTCTCTGGCTTTGTTGAGCATGCAAATTCTTTCATTTTACCCGGGTTACACGGCAATTTAGCCTTTAAAGACAACAAACCTCATGCAGTGACTTTTTCCATGTTTCTATTTTAAATCGCCTGTTTTTCTGTTTGATTGGCCTCACAGTCTCACTATATGCGTAACACATCTCGAACATCGTCTTTTCTCACCAGCTAATACCAGGATTTATATCAGTCAGTCATAAGAATTTCAAAATTAGTCTGTATAAACAAAGAATAGGATATTTTGTTTCTAAAAGACTTTTCCTTGTAAACCACCAGACTTGTGGAACTATGTCCTTTCTACAGATGAGACCAAAATGGTGATGTTTGGCTGTGATGCACAGCGCCACATTTGGAGAACCAAAGACACACAGATCAGCACAAACACATCATATCGACTGTCAGCACAGTGGTGGAGGGGTGATGATTTGCGCTTGTTTTGCTCGGATACCTTGCAGTTACTGGGTTGACTATGAACTGCAAAATTAAATCTGAGGCCATCAGTCTGACGGCTAAAGCTTGACCCAAACTGAGTCATGCAACAAGACGGTGGTCTCAGGCACAGCATTAAATCTACAACAGAAAAAAAATCAGGTTGCCGCAATAACCCAGTCAAAGTCTAGACTTTAACCTGACTGAAAAACTGTGAGTAATGTTTAAGAGATATGTGTACGTATAAATGATCTCAAACATCAAGTTCAGTTCATCAGCATAAACTGAAGCAACATTTTAAAGAAGAGTGGGCAAAAATTACTCCACAACGATGTGAGAAGCTGATAAAGTCACTCCTCATTCCAGTTACATTAGTATTATTGTTGAATTGTTTTTTTCTTTTTCTTTTTTTCTTTTGGTTGATTCCACTGATTTTTTATTTTTTTTTTAATAAAATGCAGAATTTGGATAAATGTTATGTTTTCACAACAGTACAACTCTAACCGTAGCAATACAAGAGTACTTGTTACTTTCTGGTCATCTATCTAACTTGCTTTTCATGTCCACGATTTGTTGGAAATGTTGGTTCCATATTTGATGTTGAAATGTGTACAAGCAGTCAGTCTGAATAGCTTTAATGATGTTTGAGTAATTTTGCACCAATTTGTTGACCCAGCAGAGCATTTCCAGTATTTAATTGTGAATAACATAACAAGGAAATGAAGGAATTTTCAGATAAAATCATCCAGTTAGAGTTGTCAGCTCAGGTGTTCATGAGGACAAATATCAAACCTCAGTGTGTGAGATTAGAGACGCTCTGTTTTGTTTTCGTTCATCACCTGCTCATATTTCTTTGGTATGGAAATACAACAAACGGCGGCTGGAGTGAGCGGAGCTGAATTCGCGGTGAGCAGAGATCAAACAGATCACAAAAGCTCCACATACATTACTACAGTCCAAACAGGATCACAGCTGATGAAGTGAAATGCAAATACACAGTTTGTTTATGCAAATGTAGAGCCGTTGAGCAGGACGTGAAGCTAGACTCTACATCAGACTTTAGATCTCAAACTTGGAGCTCTGATATGAAACAAACTGTATGTGTGCGTGATTGTGTGTGTGGTTGTGCGTGATTGACAGCCCCGTGTTAAATCTCTGTTGTATCTGCTGTTCTCTGTTCTGTCTGCTGCACTTCATTATGAACTGCTGCACCCAACTCGTCTGTGACGCTCTCTAAAAGCTACCTGGACCTTTTTTATCATGAATGTTGTGTGATCATAAAACGATGAAATGCTGCTCTCTGCATTCAGCCAAAGGTTCACCATGTAATGATTAGGAGTCAGATGTTTCTGTTTTCTGAGACAAGTCGTCCTGTCGTTTTTCAGCTTTCCCTCAGACTGATTCTGTAACGTTTTCTCTGCCTCTCTTCCTTCATCCCCAAACCACTCCTGAACCTTGCTCCCTCATTGTGTTTTGTTTTGTTGCTAATTACACATCAATTTAATTCATTCAACTTTTATTTTGCTCCCATCCAAAACCTTCCTCTTTTCCCAACTACCATCCATTTTCTCCATTATTCGGTCTGTCCTCATCTCTCTTTACTCACCACCTCGAACCCTACTTCCTTCCTTCTTTCCTTCCCCTTAAAACCTTCCTCTTCCTCCTTTTACCTCCTCCATCCTAACAGCCAAGACCCAGGATGGCATCGCTCTGGAGATACAGCCTTTGAAGAGTGAAGAGGCCGCTGAGTCTGAGGAGAAGGAAGAGGTCAAACCAGTGAAAAAGGTCAATGTTACCAAGAAGGAGAAGTCTGTGCTTCAAGGAAAACTGACCAGACTAGCTGTGCAGATTGGGAAGGCTGGTGAGTAACACACACACACACACACACACACACACACACACACACACACACACACACACACACACACACACACACACACACACACACACACATACATATTCACACACCATATGTATACATCATGTG
>VURO01003175.1:0-12298 GCA_015108175.1 Pelvicachromis taeniatus | reverse complement strand
TGCTGTCCCTGTTGCTTGTTGCACCTCTGTCTGTGTCTTTCACACACACACACACACACACACACACACACACACACACACACACACACACACACACACACACACACACACACACACACACACACCTTAAGTATTGAGTTAGCGCAGTTCTGTAGACCACAATTAAAGAGACATGCCAATATGAAGATAATAGTTTTCTAAAAGATTTTGAGGTGTGCTTGAACTTTCAACTTTAACTGATTATTAAGATCACCTTGACAGCCACAAATGGGTGTCAGTAATCTGAGTTTATAAACCGCTGTGAAACTCTGATGGGACCTCTCTTCTTCTTTTTTTCTTTTTTTTGTAACTGTTTTTTATACTGAGAGCCTACAACAGGGATACTCGAGCTGCTTTGTCTGGGGACCACTTTTGCACAATCACTGGAGACCAGAGGCTCGTTAATAAACACTGAACAAGCAAACACTTCTGATGGAGCTTACCCATAGCACTATCTACGGTTAATCTCCTCCACACAAGTGTTAGCATTACTGTAATTTAATTCAGACTAATTATGTGTTTATCAGACCCTGATGAAGGCTTACAGTTGATATGCAATGGTCTGTTTTTTGCCATTTAGAAGAAAAAACGTAAAGTGCTACTTTGCATGAAGACAAAGTGTCTTGGTAGTTTTATGTATTCAAATAATATTTAACATTATCCTATATTCTGCTTATTTTTTATCTACGTTAACTTGAATACCCGGTCAGAATGACAGGTAATTTATTTTACCGTATTTGGAAGCTGCTGCTGCAGTTGATTGACCTGGTTATTTTTGAAGGACTCTGTACAGCATTAAACATAGCTGGAACCCCTTCAGTAGATTTTATTTAGTGAATTATAAAATGTCTGTGGGCCAGCCAGCATCCAGTGGCAGTCCTGAGTTGGTTCCTGAGTCATACGTTGAGTATTACTGCTCTGCCTCTGAATGATGGTCTTAAATAAAAATGTAAGAGATTGCCAAAGTTATTAAATCAGCTCTGTTGCCAAAAGAGTTCAGAGTGCCCTGAGCTAAATAAACGTTTTGATCATGTCTGACGGCATTGCCTTGCCAGCCTCTGTGAAGGCTAGTTAATGTTATCAGTATATTACAGCTATAAGCGACAAATCTCCAGCTGTAGTTCTAACACAGTCACAATACCAAAGGAGGTCAAAACTGATAAATGAAACATAAAATGTACAGAATCGCTAATAAAATTAACTGGCCGTTTTATTGTGTGATCCTACTCATTATTAGGTGCCTGGTTTTGACTGTACTGTTAGTTCAACCCCGATATCTACAGGATTGATTCAACATCAGACAGATCTGAAGTTATTGGAAAGGCAGTTTCTTTTTGATTACATTAAGAGAAGCTTACAGTTTTATTTCTTTACAGGCTAGTAGATCCTGTACAAGTCTGTGTATTAGATACATAGAAATGAAACTTATGCTGCTAGATGACTCTCACGAAGACGACCTTCAAGAAAAAGTATGACTTGCCCTTTAATAGTGCACAAAGTAATCAGGCAGCGAGGGGAAGAAGAGGCTGAGGGTCAAAATGCACTCAGTTCTATTGGGTGGATGTTATTTTTTTTATTGGGACACGATTCATCCCGGAATTGAAGGCATTTTCTGTGTCATTTCAATTTACCTTAATACACCGAGGGGTTTTCAGGACATCATTACCGAACAGAAATAGAATTTGGGCCAAACACTTTGACCGGAGGTGACTGACAGGAAAGATGAAGTACGGAAACACAAACAGGGGAATTCTCTGTCACATGCCCTCACCTGTTTGACTTTCAGGATGTTGTCTGGCTTATAGGCATCCAGACTTCACTGCCTTACTAAAACATCATAGTTTGGCTGTACTTTAACCACCTTTCAACTTTTTACAAGCGAGATATATTCAAGTGTTGGCAGTGTGTTTCAATATTTCCTAAACGGCCAGAACACAGGGAGCGTTTGCCAGCAGGTCTTCAGCAGGACTGCTCATCAGATAATCTTTAAAACCACCACAAGAGATCTGAAAAGTGCTGCCATAGCACTGTGAAAAATGCCAGATTGGTTTTGTTTAAAAAAAAAAGAAGCAAATTTAAGAAAAATAAGGGTTTTTATAACTTGAATGTGACTGAATGTGCAATACTTAATGAGGACAAGTTACTTAAACCTTATAAACTAAAGTGTCTCTGACTAGTTTTAAGTTAAATGCAGCTAATGCAAGCAAAGTCTCCTGAGACCCAGCCAGCATTTATCTTTTGACTTATTTGAGCTACCCTACTATATCCTCATGTTGAGCACATCAGGACATTCTGGCCTTTCCAATGATATCTCATGTGTTTCGGTGGTCTGTTTTAGCTCCAAAGAGGCAGGAAATCAGAAGAAAAGTTAAAAAAAATACTTTTTACCTTAGTTCTCAGGAGGATTTTTTTTTAGCAAATAATGGTGAATAAGATCAACCAACTTTAGAAAGCTGAAGTTGAGCAGTGGTATTTGCATCATGAGTTAAGACACACTGTGCCCCATACACCGCGTTCCAGGAACGCTGGTTTTATTAACCTTAACAACCTTGAATAGGTTCACTGAACAAGTGTCATTAATCGCTGCAGACATAGTCATGGTGGGCTGTTAATAGCTAAGCCTTTACAGTGTTCACACAAACATCATCCCTCAAATAATGATCACAATGTCACTAAATTAAGCATTTTAAGGTAAACATTAACAGTCCCGTGAGTCTTTGCGCTTGTCACTGCAGACATTTTCTGCTTAGAAAAAAATATATTAAAGTATTAAATGAAACAGCTCTACTCCTCATAATGTGGACAAGAAGTGCAGATCAGTCAAGTGAGTAAATTTAAAATGCAAGTATAAATTTATGAAAGACAAGATTAAATACAGACAAAGATTACATGAAACAATGGAAAGTAATTAAACACAGGTAAAACTAATGAGCGATAGGCAGACAGTCGCAAAGGAGGAAAACTAGACTAGACTCGAACAAGATACACGAAAAACTTGAAAGTAAACTACAAAATTACATGAAGACAGAGACGGAGGAACACAGGCCATAGAAACTAGAAACACAACAACTAAAGAACTGAAAGTTTAAGCATGCATGTTGTAGAAACCTTAAAAAGACAGAAGTGTGATTTTTGTCTGCTTCTGTCTGTTTAAATAAAGCTTACTTGACTTTAATGGAACACTGCTCTTGTTCCACCCAGGTCTGATCATGTCAGCAGTGACAGTCATCATCCTCATCCTCTACTTTGTGATTGACACCTTTGGGGTCCAGGGTCGGCAGTGGTTGGCCGAGTGCACCCCCATTTACATTCAGTATTTTGTCAAGTTCTTCATCATCGGTGTGACAGTCCTGGTTGTCGCTGTCCCTGAGGGGCTGCCACTCGCTGTCACCATCTCTCTGGCCTACTCTGTGAAGGTGAGGAGAAAGGAATTATGTCAATTTAACATTAATAGACTCCTGTCAAAATCATGTCAGAGACGCTGAGGTTTTAATGAGTGCACCTTTGTTGTCCATCCCTTAGAAAATGATGAAAGACAACAACCTGGTGCGTCACCTGGACGCCTGTGAAACCATGGGCAACGCCACGGCTATCTGCTCAGACAAGACGGGTACCTTGACTATGAATCGGATGACAGTGGTGCAGGCATACATCGGCGATACGCACTACAAGACTGTCCCAGAACCCGATGCTATCAAGCCGGAGACTTTGGAAATTATGGTCAACAGCATCTCTATCAACTCAGCGTACACCACCAAGATCCTGGTGAGTCTTTAACTATCACACTGACAAATACCGACACTCAGACTGTTCCAAATGCAATTATTTGGCTCTGGAGCATGTATAATAATAAACAGATAATATTTAGTTATTTATGGGTTTAACACTTCATTTATGTTAAAGATAAGAGCTGTGCTGTGATAAATGCTTTATTAATTGAAGTCTTCACTACGTAAGTAAACTGCAACAAGAGTGGCTGGCTGAGACAGTAACTATAGTTGGGACAATGTTTCCTGTTGATTACACAGGAGAAACATCTAAGCAAAGAACATGCCAGAAAAAACTGAGCACAATCTAATGAATGAGATTCAGCTTCATCCCTTCTTATATTGAGTGTATATTTATGAGCCAATACAAACTGTTGAGCACATTCTTCACAAACCAAAAACAAACAGCTTTGCCACACTCTGAAAATTTGGCCTCAGCTGTGCATAAATGTGACCAGCATTCGCTCCAGGAGCCTTCTGTCCTTTGGTTTATCGTCCATACCCCAAGCAGAATGTGGTAACGCATTACCTACATACAGTAACCATCCGTTTTCCAGATCAAAATACTGCAGGCTTGTGCTGGTTTGTACTGCTGTCACCTGTCCTCTTTTTCAATTTTCCATCAGAGAAAGGGTGATGGGTGCCTGCTTGCCAGGGTTGCAAGTGATGGGTGATAGCTGTAGCTATCATTTGTTGTATATTTTTATAGATATACATTCTTATTGCAGTATGAAGGCAGTGTTATTAGTGTTTTGTTTCATTACAGTCAGTTTCATTCACAGCGAGTGTCATCATGAGAGAGAAAACAAGAAAGTTTATAGATGTAGTCAGATAATGAAAATGAAAATATTTCATCTCATTTTGGTCATAATCTTAAAAAGTAATCTTTGATATATTTTGAATTTGTTACATATAAAGCCTTTTTCATTTTGATGATTACGGAAATGTCTGGTGTCTGAAAATTATGGTCATTTACATCATGCTTTTCGAGTTGCGAATTACAACATCAGTGCGGTGTGGCATGGAGATGATCAGCTTGTGGCATTGCTGAGGTGTCACTGAAGCCTGCAGTGCTTGATATCAGCTCTTTTTACATTGGGACATTTCTCATATTCTCCCTGACAATACCCCCAATAGATTCAGTGTCATTGGAGTTGGCTCGCTTATAAACGGAGTAAAATCATGGTCAACAAACCGTTTGGTAGCGGTTTTGGCACTGTGTGCAGGTGTTAACTCCTGCTGGAAAAGGAAACTGCCATTTCCATAAAGTCACATGGAAGCATGAAGTGCTCTAAAATCTCCTAGAACACCGCTGTGTTGATATTGGACTTGAAACCCAAGCTAACACTAGCTCATGTCAAGTCAATATAACTAAAGACTAACATTTTAATTATAGTAAATGATCTTATATAATTTATTATATAATTTATTAGATATGTGTCACCAGGTGTGTTATTGTGTTAAGTGATTTTAAGTTATAGTATTAAACCTGTTTAATGGCACCAACATGACTGACAGTTACTGTTAACTTGCACATGTACCTGAATTGCAGCTACAGAAGTGTTGTGTTCTTCAGATGGTCTTGTTTTGTGTGTATAGACCAAATGAGTTGATTAAAATTTGATTCATTTTTTGATAACAAGCTTCTCTGATTGAACCAGCAAACATTAAATAAACCTGAACCGCTGCATTTTCCTGGTGTTCCTCTTTGCGTGTGACTTGATTCGTTTTTTTAAGGACTTCCAAACTTTTTCTTGCTCCTCAGCCCCCGGAGAAAGAAGGCGGCTTACCTCGCCATGTGGGTAACAAGACTGAATGTGCTCTGCTGGGCCTGGTGCTAGATCTGAAGAGGGACTACCAGCCAATCAGAGATGAAGTCCCCGAGGAGAAACTCTACAAGGTTTACACCTTCAATTCCTCCCGCAAATCCATGAGCACGGTGCTAAAGAACCCTGACGGAGGCTTCCGGATGTACAGCAAAGGAGCATCAGAAATCGTCCTGAGGAAGTAAGAACAGACAGTCAGCTGTCTGAGGAAAGATGGCTGCTTGGGTGGACACAGTAACCTTCTTAGTATACCTTTATAATCTCCCTTCACTTCCTCTGATTCTCTCTCTTCTCCCAGATGCTCTCGTATCTTGGACTCCCAGGGCCAGCCTCGTGTCTTCAAGCCCAAGGACCGTGACGAGATGGTGCGAAAGGTGATTGAGCCGATGGCGTGCGACGGGCTGAGGACCATCTGTGTGGCTTACAGGGACTTTCCTGCTGAGGCTGGAGAGCCAGACTGGGACACTGAGAATGACATCCTCAACGAACTGACCTGCATCGTTGTAGTGGGCATCGAAGATCCTGTCAGACCTGAGGTACAGCACCACCGATCAAACACTCTCTGTAGTTAACAGCTCATGTTGGCCAGTGTTAGGTCTCATCAATCAACAATGTTACCTGCTGAAAAATCTTTATACAGCTTATTTATTCTTATTATTTTCACCTTTTCTCTTTGGGTGTGTTTCTTTCCAAACATCCCAAATTTTATTTCTGTAGCATTGTTGAAAACAGTGTGTTGCAAAGCAGTCACATAAACAAAATATTAAAGTGATTAAAAAAAAGAGTTTCCATTCATCGTTTTAATTAGGCTAGAGACTATCCCAGATGTCATAGACTGAGCAAAAGACTTCACCTTGGACAGGTTGCCAGTTCTTTACAGCCTTACACAGAGAGGCGGACAAGCATTCTTCCACATCTGTGGCTAATCAATGTAGCATAAATTAACCTAACATGCACGTTTGTGACGTGACACCAGTTCATTCAAAGTCCTCTGAAAGCCCCCGGCCAACCAGAGGGTTTGAATCACGAATGTGTGCAGTTAAATATGAAGTTAATGCTCACTTCTAGGTCCAAATTACTTTTGTTGAATACCACTGTGGTAGCTTAGCATGGTTTGCAGGTCAAAATAATTCCAATTTATTCTTATACTGGACTGTGGTGCCGCCACCATTCCTCTCATTGGCTGCCCCTCATAAACTGAAGGTTAGAGTAACAGGTGGAAAAGTCAGTCTCTCCATCGTGTGAATTTCCTTAACAATGTCTGTCCAGTCCAAAAGTGACGGTGAATCCACATTTAACCATAGCTTTCTTTGCACCAGCCAATAGTATTAACACTCCTAGCCAATAATGGACAATTTTAGCACAGTTCCAAAAACGATGAAAATATCCTGCGGTCACACATCCGCAGTTCCTCCAACACCGAGCCTTGTCGGGGTCTTGTCTTCTTTACTGATTCTTAATGTGAAATTGGATCAGTATATTTGAAGCTAGTGACTGAGACCATAAACGTGTCAGGAAACTGTAGTCACAGAGTAAGGGATCTAAGGACCATTTTTCCATAGATTTCCGTGGCAGCTTCAGTGGTTAGTATGGAATTGCATGGGTCCAGTTCTATTATACAAACAGAAGGCACTGCACTGGCCTACCATTTCATGTCTTACATGGTTTTGACCTGTTCAGATTTGTTTGCGATTCGTTGTTTAGATAAAATCGTGGATCTGTTTTAACCAATCGAAACCACAGCTCTGAATAAAAGGGCTGAACATAAAACAATTTTCGCTATTTAAGACTTTTCTATTCACGATGTGTCATTTCCTCTTTCAACCTCAAGTGTGGATAATATAACAGTCAGTGAGAGCAGAGAGGAAGAGAGCATGATGTTATTCAACAAGAAACACACTGTAATTATGGATTACATAATTACCATTCAGTCATATGTCACATCCCAGTGCCTTGATAAATATTGTATTTTCATGGGAGATGAATTTACATAATTTCCACTTTGCCTAGAAAAAAGGTAAAAGGACTGATAAGCTGTCTACGCATGCAGACTGACAGATACTCCAGCTGTTTCTACCTCCTGCTGTCCTCCTCTCTATCCTTTCTCCAACAGCCCTGTGCGCTTTGTGTGTGCGTTTTTGTATCTCGCACTTTGAGAAGGTCCCTCTTCAAAGACGTTCATAGCGTTGCAATTGGTTATTCACATGAAAAGCGACGGAAATAGCTTTGTTGCTTTAATGAACAGCAGTAAGAGGCTGCTGCTTCTGTTACCTGCAATAATCCAGACTTCACGCAGGGATCAGTAGATCTACGGGATAATCAGAGTTTGTAGTGTGCAGCTTGTTTTTGATGATACAAAAATAAGTTAAACAGACCAAACGGGGAGCTTAAATTTTCTTCATTGAAATTTAAACTCGTCTGAGAGGCTGCTCTTGACTATATTGTTATATTTGTGTAAGCATGTTATTGACTTTCTTCTGATATGAAGACCGAAGTTTGTCCTAGCCAGATCTCACAGAGTCCGGATGCTCTGAAGTGTTAAATGAGGCCTGTAATGAAGCTGAGAAAGCATCAGTGCTGCTGCCTGCTGCTTTAATGTCAGAGCACAAAGATCACCAACAGGATGGAAATAACCAGAGAGCAGCAGGAGTCAATCAGCAGCACAGTGTTTATCTCTGCACAACTTGTGATGGGCACAAGATTGAATATTTTAGCTTTGTGCTACAAAATTATTTTTTCTGTTCATATTTAGAAGAAGTGTTTTTATAGCTGCAAGTAACCCGAAAATCAAGCAGCCTGTGCTGAAAGTTAACAAACACAAGAACCCCCTTTTAACCTGATTGGTTCATTCACTTAAAGGGTAATGTATGCAGACCATTCATGGAGCATTTCCTACAGATTTTTACTATAATTAATGTAAGTATCTGCAGTATTGTGCAAAAGTCTGGAGCCACTCATTATTTCTTTATATCTGGAGCCAGACTAATTTTTAAAATGCTCTTGAATAATAGTTCACTAGCCTTTCTGAAGATCTTTCAACATTTTTCTTTGGACACTGGCTGCTTTTTCACTCATTTTCAGTCCAGTCCTTATACATAAACCTTTGAGAGAGTGCCTAAAAAGACCTGACACAGGACCAGAGAGATGAAGCTGGCCGTTCAGGTGATCCACTGTTCACTTCCTCATCAGAAATGGTCTCAGTGGAAGGATGGCTGTTAAGAAGCTATTCTTAAGGAAGGGAAGCGGGTGAGGGACTTTAAATGAGAACTGTATGCAAAAAACAGGCCCTCTGTTGGGTTCTGGTCATATCAGTTGGACCACCTGAGGAGCAAAAGAAGCAGTCAGCGCCTCTCTGACCATCAGGTCTTATAGACTGCTCACAGGTGTCTGTGTACCTTTGTGTAGTCACTATCACCTCACCCAAACCGAGCTCAATGAGCTCTCATGGTGGGTTTAAGAATAACAACAGTGATTCTCATGTAAAATCTGCTGCTGCTGGAATTGGACCTCTTACAGACAAGCTGTGCTGCAGTGTAAACTCTTTCTTTAACATCTTCTAAGACCCTAAAGACAACTTGTTTTCTTCAGCTTCTCCTCTGCAACAACCAACAGAATGTGTTATTTGTGACATGTTGTTTATATATTTTTTTTTTTTTATTTGGGTTAAAGGCGAGGGGACCTTCTTTATGCTTCAGACTTCAAAATCATCTTCATCTTTTCTGTCACTCTGCATTCATCTTCAAGGTTTTATACTGTGAAAATGTTCAAGTCCCTTTGTTCTGACTCTCCTCCAGGTACCTGAGGCTATTGCTAAGTGCCAGCGCGCAGGCATCACCGTCCGCATGGTTACCGGAGACAACATCAACACTGCTCGTGCCATTGCATCTAAGTGTGGCATCCTGCTGCCTGGGGAGGACTTCCTGTGTCTGGAGGGCAAAGAGTTCAACCAACAAATAAGAAATGACAAGGGAGAGGTAAAACGAGTACAAAAAGAATTCAGCTGCAAGCAACATTTATATGGGCATTTAAATTTAAAAAAAAAAAGAGAAAGCTTTGACCAGAGAATGACTCCCAAATGAACTCAAAACAAGCGCCAAATTAAGTCCATATGGCCTAATAAGTCTTTTTTGCCAAATCAGGGTTTCCACTAGCCCATTACATCTCTAGTGGCCTAACAGCCCTGAGTTAACCCCCTTCCAAAGGCCTATGTACAAAGCTGAAAACATTAAGTTTCCTAATATATCTTATAGCTATATTATTAGAGCGAGGGAGATGTTGTGTTTGATAGTATTTTACCTGTTCAGCTGATACTGTCCTCACAGCACTCTTTACAACAGTATCATGTTAAACTGGTCTCTCTGCATTAAGCTTATATCAGCTGATTTTGGGGGGTTTAGGAGGTTGAGAGCTTTATTTACTGATTGTAAGGATAGTGAAGCTTAAATTGCCCCTGATTCATCCATCAGTGTGTGAGTGTGTGAGTGTTTGTGTACATAAAGTGCTGCATGAGTGTGTGTAAATGGACGGATGTGGCTCATAGCATAAAAAGTGCTTTGAGTGCTCAGTAAATCTAGAAAAGCATTATATAATTATCAGTGCAGCCCATTTACCAATTAATTGGTTTAACTCTTAAGCAGCTGGCTGTTTCTCAATGCGTGTCCTGTAGTTTGGGACAGTGTTGCTGAGATTCCTCAATTTTGGGGGCTTTGTAGCCTTTATGTGGATAGGACAGACACAGCAAATGACCTCGAGGCAGATTCAAACACATGCATTAGGTTTATGACATTTGGTTTGCCTGCAATGCCCAGTGACGTGCCCAGTTTTGTCCAGTTAAAGATGAAGCTCCGACTTCCCATTATTGCTCTGTATCCAACTGGGATGGTTATTTTTATATGCTACAAAAAGATTGTTTGAAACTTAAACCTGTCATTTCTAGGTGGAACAAGAGCGTCTGGACAAAGTCTGGCCCAAACTGCGTGTTCTGGCTCGATCATCACCCACAGACAAACACACTCTGGTCAAAGGTGGGTTTGTTCTGACAGGAGACTGTTGAGCATGCTTTAAACCTGAGTCTAATTGTAAAGTTTTAGTCAAGCTGCTGTAAATGGATCTGCTTTTCTTTTTCTTCTTTTTTTGAATGATCGTACGCTCACTAAGACAGAGATTCTTGTTGTTTCACTCTGCTGATCAGGCATCATCGACAGCACAGTGGGCGAAACCCGACAGGTGGTTGCAGTGACAGGAGACGGTACCAACGACGGCCCCGCCCTCAAGAAAGCTGACGTTGGATTTGCTATGGTAACCAGTTCTTTATCCCCCCTACCTTTTCTTCTGTTGTCTTTGTTTCACTGCTCTTCATTGCTTCACTCTTCTGCTTCTTAAGTTTCTCTGCATCATTACCTAAAGAAAAAAATAAGCCTTTCAGTTAATTACGTTTCTAATGCAGCCATGAAATAGGTCATTTCTCTAAACGTCATCCACAATAACTCTTCAGTTTAATGCCGCGGATTCATTAAAATAGCTGTGAAATGGAATAATAAATCAATAAATGTTGGGTTTGGCTGCATTCAGCCCAGTGGGGCCCCACTCTACCACCTTGTTACTGCCTTTGTTTTCTTCAGATCAACTCACAGACAGTGAGACTGATGCTGTTTCTTTCTGTTGTCTGTTTTATCACACAGAGTGGATGTGCTTTAGGGTGTATTTTTGCACATTCTTGAGGGTATTTGGACAGATTTTTCTCAAAAAGAAAAAACTCAAATTATAGTTTAATTAAAGAAGTGATAAGAACAGAATGAGTTTGAGCACGAACGTTAACACTTCACTAAAGTTAATAGATAAAAAAGACCCACCCAGCCAAAAGTAATTGCTAAAATGATTAAATAAGTAATAAGTAATGGTCACAAAGTGGAAAAAAATTGAATTGGCTCAACAAAACAAAACAGTTGAAACTGTTAGATTGTTCACCCATTTACAAAAACATGTTATGGATAATCATTCGTAATGTAACGCTGCAATCCTGAATTAATAAAATATGGAAATATTAGTTAAACATATGTATGAATAAAGTAATTATGATTGTAGCTATCCAACCTAATGAAGAAATACAATAGTTAGTTAAAAATATAAATGTATGCTAAAAGTAAAAATGTACAAACAAAATAGATATTTAAAAACACATTTAGTTAGAAAAATATCAAACTGTTTCATGGTGAGTGTTTGGCTATTTAATCCCACCTATCCAGAGCTCACAGCACCTCAGTTTCTGCAAACTTCACAATAAATATCCATCCATCCATCTTCCTCCGCTTATCCGGGGCCGGGTCGCGGGGGCAGCTGCCCAAGCAGAGAAGCCCAGACCTCCCTCTCCCCAGCCACCTCCTCCAGCTCATCCGGGGGAACACCAAGGCGTTCCCAGGCCAGCCGAGAGATATAATCTCTCCAGCGTGTCCTGGGTCTGCACCGGGGCCTCCTCCCGGTGGGACATGCCCGGAACACCTCACCCAGGAGGCGTCCAGGAGGCATCCTTATCAGATGCCCGAACCACCTTAACTGGCTCCTTTCGATGCAGAGGAGTAGCGGCTCTACTCTGAGCTCCTCCCGGATGGCCAAACTTCTCACCCTATCCCTAAGGGAGAGTCCAGCCACCCTTCGGAGGAAGCCCAT
>VURO01003173.1:2903-14932 GCA_015108175.1 Pelvicachromis taeniatus | reverse complement strand
TAAAGATCTTTGCTTTCACCCTGAGTTGATTGATGGCCCCGCCCCTCCCTGAGCCTGGTTCTGCCGGAGGTTTCTTCCTGTTAAAAGGGAGTTTTTCCTTCCCACTGTCGCCAAAGTGCTTGCTCATAGGGGGTCATATGACTGTTGGGTTTTTCACTGTATGTATTATTGTAGAGTCTACCTTACAATGTAAAGCGCCTTGAGGCGACTGATGTTGTGATTTGGCGCTAATAAAATTGAATTGAATATTTTATTGTATTGAATGAGTTCAGTTTTTTTTTCATCATTCATTTAGAAAATGTAATTTGCAAGATATAGCTCCAACTGCCAAAATCAAAATTTTGATTTGTTTTACAATGTAAGTATCTAAACCTAATGAGAGCTTCATGATTTCAAGATGTCAACAGATGTTTCACAGCTTTCTTGGCTGATTTTAATTTTCTACAGTGACGGTATATTGTCCTCATACTAGACTGTATTCAGTTGGTATGAAGGTGGAATTCAATGAATCTACTACACTTGATGTAATCTGACTCTAGCCATGAACATCCCAGTCACTGTGCATCAGTCCAACACAGAGCTTTGAATTCATTGCAATGCTGCAAGCTAACCTGTTTATCGAGAACAAAACTACCCAGTATTTTCACACAAAGTTTGAATAACACAACGTTAGTATAGGTTAGTTTGTTTTGCCGGAAGTTTACAATATGAAAATGTATAATTTACATAAAACATCATAAACAAATCCAATATGTGAATAAAAACCTAGTCCTTTAGCTAGCAACTTACTCTACGACATACTGCACACAGTTTGTTTTTGCTGATATTTAGTGAGCTAAAATGTTTTTTTGTTTGTTTTTTTTAGTTTGTTCAAAGCTATATTCATCAACTGAGACAGACTTTTCATTTGTTATAAAGACTTTGTTATGTCTAGGAGGGCCATTCTTGTGTGTATTACTTTTGCGTTTGATAAGCTGCAGCCACTAAATAAAACCCCAGATAGGACATGCTGCAAGAACTCAGTGCCTGCCTTTAAAAATATACATGTGACTACAGAATGGTTATAAATATTCTGCTTTGCAAACATAACTGTGAAACAGCACAAGTCATATTCATACTGACTCATGTATTCAAGTTATGTTGTTTTGTTGCTTTTTTTTAATGTAGTTGCAGAAATAAAATAAGTTGAGTCTCTCGCATAATCAAAATGCAACACAATTATTTTTTTACTATATTTTTTCTCATTATTGTACACAAAAAAATCAGGTAATCAAAAATTGATTTAATGTAATCAAATCAAAAACAAGAAGAACAACAGTAATGATAATTTTTTGGAAAAAGAATAAGCATAACCAAACTTGTGAAAGTGTGTATGTGCTTTATGGTTGAGTCTTTTAATTTATGAGTCCTTTTTTTTGTCTAGATCCGAGTTTCCCACAGTGAAGGAGTCCCACAACCAGCATCAGCAGAGCAACCATCACAATAGTTAGGACGACCCGTAAAAGGAGGAGGAGGTGAAAGAAGTGGTCTGCACAAAAACATGACTCTCTGTGAAGCCCTGCAACGACACCATGTCACCATATGTCATGCAATTTTAAAAAATTAATTTACATTCTTTTCTTTTTTTTTCATTTCTTACCATTTATCTTCCTGGGACACATTAAACTTAAAATTTACCCTAATTCTCTCACTGCAATCCCAGGAGTAGAGATTTTTTGTTTAGGGTCATCAAGTTGTTAAAAACTGTACGCCATCACAAACAAAAAATGTGTTGACAATTGCTCCAAAATTCTCTGTTTTAAAGCAATATTATTTCAGAGGTACAAAATACAACTCAAGCGTTTAATATAGGCGCTGTAAATAGCTAATTGGGGTTAAACAAAGAAACACAACGATCAAACACAAAATCCTTATTTTGATATTTTCAATCATGTTTATGTGTCACCTCTAACAGACAGCCATTTTTCTGATGATTCTCCAACTCCAGATATTATGCACTTGTAAAGGCCTTCGTGACTCTTGTAGACTTGGTGGATGGTCATGTTTCCCACAGAGCTGGTCCCAATGAAGAGGCCATCTTTATAGAAGACAGCTGGAAGGCTTGCAGACGTCTTGTTTAGGCAACTCAGAACCACAGTTTCCCCCTCCATCACAGGATGAGCAGGGCTCTCCAGGGTCACAGGGATATCTGGTGAAAGTAAAGTTTATGAATATTTCATAGCCATTGGGTCCTATCAACACATTGTTTTAATTTTGAAGAATGAGCTTGTGTCTATATTCTGTTTATTCTGTTTATTTCCTTATGTATGACTTTTTGTGCTCCTTGTTAGTTCTGTACATTCAGTCTAGTCATAGACGACTTTAGGGTTATTAGTTTTCTTCCTGTTTCCTCAGTCTTGTCTTTTCTTGGCTTCTGTTTCAAGTCGGTGTCTCCATTTTCCCCATTTGTGTGTGTATATGCACAGGCCTGATGGAAGACCTATGCAGAGGAGTTTTCACCAGGTGTGTGAGTTTAAGACTCACAGGTGTGAGTTTAAGACTCACACACCTGTCTGCAATCAAACACTTGCCCTGATGAGCTCATTTGGCAGTTAATAAAGCCCTCCCCCTGCTCTTCTTTGAAATGATTGTGAAGTTATAGTCACGTGTTCCCGTGTGCAGGATTTTGAGTTTATAAGACATCAAGTGGTGAGACTGTGGATTCTGTGAGGAAACTGACATTGTCTGGATTTAACCACTGTGGAAACTGGACATTCCAACTGCTCTGACCTTTTTTGAACTATTTTGCTATTCACTGTATATAAATGGACTGCATTCAGTTAAAGCCTTGTGTGTAAATCCAGTCTCTATTTAGGTCACACTGACAAAATATTTGTATCACATGACTGTTTAATTAACAGAGAGAGATACGGCACAAACCAAAACTAAACGCATTGAAAAGCTTTAAAGGGACAAAACAGATTATCAGCGTATTTATTATATAATTGATCAATTCCCATAAGTTTTCATTTGGATTAGGAAGTGGATGCAGCCAGCATTTTTTATAGATAGTAGAGGCTGTGTAGTCTTATATTAAATAGGTAACATTTGTTCAAAGGAGCAGTGTAAAAGATGATTGAAATTCTCTCTAAATTCATGGTAAACATCAGAAAGTTACAGCAAATGAAACTGCACCTCATATCTAATAAGTCCTTACAAAAACTAATAAACAAAACAAAAAAAAACAGAAGAATGAACAGTTTTCTTTTTTTTCAAAATTGCATTGCAGTAAAATTATTGCATGTGACCCACAAAATGATAATAACAATATGGCATTTATCTTCTGTAGTTTATATTCTAAACCAACGTGTATTACCTTCTTGGTTTTGTTCTTCCAAAGTCTTATTTTTCACAATCAACCAGCTTTCTGGTGATTCTCCAGCTCCCAAGATGGTACACTTGTAGAGCCCTTCATCAGACTTGGAAACATCGTGAATGGTCATTTTCCCAAAATAGCTGGTCCCAATTTTTAAGTCATTTTTATAGAAATCAGCTATTTGGTTTAGAGGAGCTGCCTTTTTTCTACAGTACAGGTTGATAGTTTTCCCCTCCATTACAGGCAGAGCAGGAGTCTCCAGGATCACTGAACCAACTGAAACGCATTTAAAAAGAAAAATTAAAGCAGAGCTATTATACATTTCAAAGAATGTCTTTTTGTCACTGATGATAACTATAAGTTCTAGGAGTATAACAAAATACAAACTTATTAAATAAATTGTAAACGCTGTGAACCTATGAATAACATCTACAACAAAACAGAATATTTGTGTAATTTGAAAGTCTGTCTAATGGAGTCTGCTTTACAAACCTCACAAGAAACTATCTTGCACTGGAATCACACCTATACAATATTCAATATTCCAGTGATATTTAGCACAGCGCGAAAAGCTGCCCTTTGGAAAACAGATGTAAAAATCGAAACCCTTTCCACCTGATGTTACCAAGCAATATTTATCACAGACAAGAAAGCAAATGCGTATTGCTCAGGCTTTTGCTTGGTGATTGACGCTGCCAAGACAACCAGTTATGCATTACTTTACTAAAAATTTTCAAACACCATATTTAAATGCAATAAATTAAGTTCGATAAACTTCCAATTTGACTAAATATTGTGGTAATTTATTCAAAATCGGTACATTTTCAGCTCTGCCTCGCATCAGAAGATACTATTGTAGTTAAATGAATTCATCAGTCTACACAGACCAACAATTTATAGTTCTGGTTAAATTTTAATCCTTTTATCTAAATTTCTCAGAATTTATTAATAAAGTTGTGAAATTTGGCAAAGGGTATCTGTAGTCAATAAACAATTAACAAAAAAAAAAACATCCTACAAGATGTAACATTTGGAAGATGTCAACTTGTTGTAGTAAGTTTGGGAATTCTTTAGTATTCCCATCACTTTATCATCACTTGCTGGTCACAATTGAGTTGTTTATTTGATGATTTACTTCTGATTATATTATCCTAACATTGTCATTCTTGAATATATTGTGGGTCTTTTAAAATTAAATTCTTTAAATACTGTAAACTTACGAGTGACAGTGATGTTGAGAACATTGCTCTTCCATCCTCCTTCATCTTCACACCAGTATTTTCCAGTGTCGGTTTCAAAAGCATTGTATATAGTGCAGTTCACTGTTGGCGTTACTGTGTAATTTGTACATGTTGGAATGAAATCTTCAATATTTTTTACCCCTTTCCATTTAGCTTGGTGATTTAAACCATCACAGCTAAAAGAGATGGATTCATACTCAAAGAACTGCAGTCTGGTTGGAGAGACAGTAAGAATTACTGCATCTGAAAAAAAGAAGAGAGCATATGAACTGAAGGTCTTTTAATTATTCACAATTCTTATATGGTTATAAAAACGGGTTTTTGTTGTTTGTTTGTTTTACATTTTTTGAATCACTCAATGAACTTTCACACATTTACTTAATGGTATTCTTAACAAAAACTACTTTCTCCATCAGGCATTTACTGATATCAAATATCCAATTAGCAATTTCACTTAAACAACAATCATTCTTGAATTACTCTTTTCAGATGAAAGGTCCAAGTTACTTAAGGACATTTTTTTCATGGTCCATAAATCATTGAACACCACCGTGGATCCCGTTTCTTTTTAATTCAGAAACTTTAATGATTAATAAAATATCTGTCTATCAATTACATTTATTTTATTTGAAAAATAGAATTACATTTTAACCATATGATAATGAATGATATTCAGCTATGATTTAAAAAAAAAAAAAAGGAGTTTTGACTGTGGCTTCAGAGCAGTAAAATATATTTTGCCTTGCAAAGCAGTTCAGCAAAATTCAAATATGCTTTTTGTAAAACTTCTCACCAGTTTTTGAAGCGTAACTGTGAGAACAGCGTGCAGTCGAAAGCAAGAACACACTCAGCACTGGAGAAAAACGGGAGCCATACATCAGTCATGCTGTTGATGCTTGGATACAAAGATATATGCTATCACAGTAAAATATATTACAATGACCCAAAGAAGCAATTTTTAGGCGTTATTATCAATATTGTAAACATTTCATCTCTAACAATTCTTGTTTGATATATTGTTTTATGTATAATAAATGACAACTGTATATTAAGAATTGAAAAACTTAATTCATTGATGAATTATTGGTGAATTAATATAGGTACACTCAGTACTCACGCAGCCAGGTGCAAAATGTTTTAACCTCCATGCTGTCTTGCCTGACTGAACGAGCTTGCAGGTCTGCAGATAAATGTAACATATGTCATAAGTGCTTCCTGCACAGGCTATTTTGGTACTTATGTAGGTTTGAGTCACGCACAGTCTTGTTACTTCCGGCGGCCCCGTTTGTGGCAGCCTGTTACGTGAGCTCATTTCTGAGCACTTTCTTATTACCTCCTTTTATTCTCGTAACCTTTTAACGTAAGTCGTAATATTGTGATCAGGTTATTATGTACTACCATTTTGTGCTAGTTTGGTCTTTTTTTCTCCTTTTTTTCAGCCATGTTTGGCTTTTTTTCTTTTCTTTCCCAGCATTTGAGATCTTTTTAGCTAAGCAACCAATGATTTTCTGAATTTCTTTGTATGTTTTTCCCTCTCCAATCAACTTTTTGATCAAACTTCTTTGTCCCTCAGTGCAATATCTGGAATGACCCATTTTACTCACTGAGCAAGGGCTAAAACCAGCAGGTACAACATATGGCCCCTTTTAAAGGAAGGAAGGCAGCAGAACTGGCACCCCTAACTGACATCCACCACAGCGGATTTTAAATCAAGCATTCTCCAGCGCCCCCCGCACCCTGAAAAGGATAAGCAGCTGCGAATGGATGGATGGATGGATGACCATTGAATATATATTTTAAATTGCAGACTTTCAGCTGTAGTTGAAATAGTTTACCAAAAGTATTACATAAAATATTCAGAAATTACAGCCATTTTTATACATTGTACCCCACTCTCTGAGGTGCAAAAAACTAACATAAATTTGAACGTAACTGTAGTTTTTTTTTTTAATTGCAATCCTTTGCAAACAGTGACTTTAATCGAGAACACATGGACATGCTGAAGATATGATCCCTGTCAAGTCCGACTTGACAGCAAACAGAAAGTACAAAAGCAAACGGAGGAGTGACCTGTGACTGCAGTTCTGGGTTGTGTCATGTTCTCTTTTTCGGAGAGAGACGTTTAGGAGACAATCTAGCAGTTCACACTATTTTATTATCAGGCAGTTAACGATTCCTTCTCAATGTAAGGCAGTGTGTACACGGAGAAGTCCAGTATAATTCAAAGTATATATTAGACACACAAAAACAGGAAATAATTGTGATTGGCTATTGATCAGGAGATGCCGTGGTTTACATTTAGTGCTCCCTGATTTATTCTCCTCGGGGTTCTTCTGCATGGCAGCGGTCATGAACCTCCAATCAGGGATCTTGTCCTGCGTGTGAAAACCGCTCTCTACCTTACAGTTGTTACCAGGGATGTTTTATTTTCATGCTGAATTCAGCTTTAACTGACACAATGAAGTCTCTATTTCTTGTGGACTGTGTTCTGTAACTGTGTAGCAGTTTACCTTCAACACTCAGCTCTCTCACTCTTAGTTAAACCTTCACACCGCGGGGTTAATGCTCGTATCATTTTAATGAGGTTTGTATCAACTCTGTTATGAGCATACATTGCAATCATTGTCAAATGCATGTAAATGTGCTAGACCCATGGTATGCATGTCAGTGCTCCTGTATTTGTTTTACTTTTTGATAGTTTCTTTGTGAAAAGAGCTTCCATGTTAGAGGTGACATTATTATGAATGTAAATGCAGAACTTTAGATTTGGCAAGACTGAAGTCTGAAGTCTCTACTTTGTTCCTTTGTAGCCTGATGGTAACTTTTTTTTTGCTGCTAAAAATTTTAAACAAGTTCTAATCCTGATGACCTTCAAATTAAGGTCAAGCTTTCTGAAAAGCAAATTCATACCATAGGTGCATGTACTAAAAATCTCAGATGAGTTCCAGTCCTGGTGAACTGGAACTGGAAATACCATAGGTGCGTCCACCATGATGCTGACGGGCAGTATTGTTTCTTACCAGTATTTCTTAAAGTTACAGTCGTTTTTTATTTATTATTTATTTGCTTGTTTACTCAAGAAACAAAAATTCTAACTTCATCTAACTACTTTTTTTTTTGTAGAAATCATGAAACAAAGCAAGGACTGCAACATTCAATTACGAGAAATGAGAAATCCTGACAACAAATTTGTTAATTGATTCCACATTTATTTACATAACATCAAACAGGAATTATCACGTGGCTACATGATATTTAATTATTGCATCTTTTTTTGAATGTTATTTGTTTGCATTACAACACAATATTTTCCCTATAACACAACCAAGCTCGAACAATCAAGACAAAAAGTTGCAAAGCATTTGTTGGAATTTTACACACATTTAACTCAACTTGTCTTATTTCAAATATACACAGACTAAAAAACCAAAACTAGATGAATATTTAAGAAATGTGACCCAATCTTGGCAAATGAAACAGCACAGTAAATGGGTTGCACAATCTCCTTGATTCAGCTGACACTCCTGTCACTGATCTGTAAGGAGGGAGAAAAAGATACATTTCTTTAGGCTTTGCTGACTTCTTTGTGTTTACAGTGTAGACATGCACTAAAAAAAAAACAAACAACAACAAAAAGACAATATAAAGTCCCATACTTCACCACTCAGTTGCAGAATATTGGTATTCCTGATGAGTTAAAGATGCAGTTTGTACCATGACGCTGCAGCCTCCTGAATCTATGGAAATAACCAAACTTACAAGCCTGTGTGTATAATATTTAAATATTGAAATTATGTTACAGAAACCCTAGGGGAAATGGATAATTTATCCCTGTTATTAAAACTATGCATACATTTTTAAATACATTTTAATATTTGAACCATGTTCTCAGTCATCCAGGTCAACGTAGTCTAAGGAGCTTGGAAAGAAAAGCGTCTGGACTTCTTTAAGTTTCTTGAAGACGTTTCACCTCTCATCCAGAAGCTTCTTCAGGTCTAAGAGCAATTAGTGGAGAGTTGCTGATTTTTAAACCCTGTTGGGAGTGAGGGTTATGGACCCGCTATTGATCCTCTGCCTAATCACAGGAGCCTGGGTGTGGGTCACAATCAGCCAAGGCTTTGGGTAAACCCATTGTCAGTCCTTGCCCCACCGTATTATGTGACTTACTGAGAACAAATGACCCAAGATGTGAGTGGGCGTTAAGATGTCTGGGAAGGGAACTCAAAACTGGATTATAGATAGCAGCCCGTTAGTGTCGTAAGCCACCCCCTCTGTTCAAAGATGGTCGTTCACAGTGGATATAATGACTTCTTAAACTCCTCTTTCTCACAATGGGTTCACCCGAAGCCTTGCCTTGGTATGATGCTTAATGCTCGAGATGCCATGTTTCCATAATACCCAGGGCAAATATTATAGTAAGTTATTTAATTATTTTTTTTCAATCACTAAAACCCCCATTCTATTTTTAAAGCATGTATTTAATTTCAAAGTCAAAATTTTGGCTTAACCAGGAAAACCGTTGTGCAGTTTATGCAGCATTAGCATAGGATGTGTTTTAAATAGCTGCATGAAGTGGACACCAAGGAAACCGTGGTGCACATCCTCCTGCACTGAGACAGACGCACTAACTACAAGCCAAGTAGTTTAAAAAAAGTCAAACCACAGGCGTTTGAGCAGGCTGCTTTGTAGGTACACAGTCTGTCTGAAGCAACAGAGAGATTGTATTTGCCAATTTCTCATAACAGTCAGCTACTATTTACTTTTCAAACCTGTGTGAGAAAATTTGTGTAAAATACTTTATAAAATATAATATTGTAAAGAGTTAAAATATGAATAGTTACCATACTGCCGAGGCTGCAGAGTATAGTTGTCAATGAAAGTAGAGTGTAATGTGCGAAACGAGGGTTCATCTTTCTCTGGAAAAGAAACCAACATAAAATATATTGTAGCATATAAACATATTGTAGCGTAACATGTTAAGAGTTAACTTATCTTAACATCTAGCTGCTACCACGGGTCAATTTTGGTCTAACAGCAGATTGCTATTTAGGTATAACTGCCACACGCAGCAGCCTCAGAGGACTCATGTTACCTTTTTGTGTCTGTGGGTTTGTGACTTCGTTCATCTCGAGGCTCAAATTATCAGCGGCAGTTTCAGTGTCTAAAAGAAACCACCAGAGATGATGTGAATTTCATGCACAACGGCTGTGAAGCATTTCTTATAACAACTACAAAACAATGTTTTGCTCCGTATTTACAAATGATCGCACTCAATGCTTTTACTGAGAATATTACAGTGATGTTTTATCATTTGTGATATGATATGAAGGTGTGCATAGGTGTGCGGTTCTATGCCATGAAGACAAAATTAAAGTTGAATCTCATAGAGATAGATTCCAACGATAGTTTTTGACAACTGGGTTTTGGTAATCTGGGGCCCTTGGGGGGCAGGTAAAGTCTTCTTTAGGAGAAAAACATGCACATAGGCTCTCTGTCTCATTACAGACAGTGCTTTGGAAAAGCAAAAGGACTTTTTAAGTGTTTTTTAATTTTTTTAAATTTCACAAATTTTTTTTTCAACATGCAAAGGTCCATGTACACTTGTGGATATGTGTATAATGTTTTATCGCAAATTTACAATACATACTCCATTATTTTAAATATGCATGTATGTACACGTGTGTACGTGCACGTGTGTACGTGCACGTGTGTACGTGCACGTGTGTATCTCCCAATAATGAAAATAGTAGCAAGAAAACAAAGTGGCTCAGGTCTTACACTACCTCTCTTGAGATTTTTGCCGATACCAAACTGCTCTTTGTTTTGATCGTTCATTTTGATCTGTAATAACACTAAAACATTAAAGAGAAATTTCATCATTATTATTATTATTATTATTAATTTCATTATTATTTTATATATATATATATATATATATAATTTATAACATAACATGTACCTAGTTTCCTCTTCCAGTAAAGAAGTCCCAACATCAGAAACTGCAGAGTCAACACAGCAGTGATAACAGCCCACAGCAGGATGTAGTAAAAGTGTGATGAACGAAGTTCTACAGAAAAAAAGAAGTTCTTTACAGTTAGTGTTTTTAATTTATTACAGATCTGCTACAAAATGTGACTTTTAAGAGTTCAGCAAAAGCTGGACAAGAATAGGAAAGCAAACCATTTGAGTTCTGAGCACTTTGCAGTGACCGATCCAATCATGAACTTCAATCATGAATATATCAAAATATTGTAGATGTAAATGTGAGGCCTGCTATATAGTCATGCATTGCGACATGCATGCATTGACTGCCTTGCGTGAAAAGATTATATCAGATATAAAGTTAGTAAAGGTAGTAAAGAGTAAAAGCCTTACCTTCAGTCGCTGAATGAGCAGAATTCTTCAGGGTCACAGCACCACCTGCAACTGAGAGAAAATAATTTGTATCCATATAACTGTATTACAATATATGAATACTTGTCTGTTAGAACAACACCAAAGGTATGTCATAACCACAAACCCTTCTGAAATCCTAAACTGTAACTTACTGCATAACCTGACATGCAGTTCTTTATTATTGTGGCTACGTTGTGTCAACACATCCATAATGACTTGTGATTGTTCAGCGCACAATTCCTCATCAATACCTCCACTACATTTCTGGCTACTTTTTCTGCCGGTCATTTCAAACAGATAAACTCTACTACCAAACAATGTTTTAAAGACTGCAACTCATTTTACTTTGAACTCCACATACAGCCACTTTTTTCATAACTAAAAAAGGGAAGGAATGTTTTTTTTCAGTGTTTTCATGAAAGCCTCATTTACTACTACTGGGGAGAACACACATGCAGTTTAAGGCTTGGACTAGTTTGAAACATTTTGTCCTCCACAATGGAAAATTGCTGAAAATAAGTTAAGGGTATAAGGTATCACTTTTTTAAATTTAATTTAATTTACAGATATCTTAGTTTTTTCACTTTTTTCCGACATGCTTGCATTTAAATCAGGCTCCCTGTCTCTCTCCGTACCCGTCCTGTACCACTACACTTGTTGTTTTTGTATCGATTTTCAGCCCCCTTCCTTCCAAGATTGTCTTTGCCCGCCCCTGCCTGGATGGATTCTCAGCAGGGCTGAAGCAATAGGCCATTAATAATTGACATATGAAATTATCTTCCAGCTGGATATAATTGTAATGGGCCATAAGTTTGAAACCGATGCCCTACATAGATTCAGTGCAGACGTTTAAATCAGGCTTCAGATTTTGGAAACCACCCAAAGTTCAGGCAACACTGCTGAAACATTCACTGCTGCCAAATAAGCATAAATTAGTTGCTGTCTGTACTTTAAATTTTTAACAACTCTCTGGTCATTTTTTTTTTTTTTTTTTTTTTTTTTTTTTTTTTTGTTTTTTTTTTTAAATTTTTGGGTTT
>VURO01003171.1:24137-40506 GCA_015108175.1 Pelvicachromis taeniatus | reverse complement strand
TTTTTGATGATGGGGGGGGGGGGGGGGGGGGGGGGAGTATGCCAGCACTAACAAAACTCATTGTATGTCTCCTGTTGTGTTGGTAGAGATCCTTAGATAGGTTAGGAGACATGATGTCCTTAGCAGATCTTTAGTCTTTTGCTCCTGGCAGACTCTGGGAAAGTCTTGGAATTTGGAGCATGCTCGCAGCAGTGGTTATATAAATGTGATTAAATAATATCAGTAAACTGATGTTTGGATGCAATTATGTGGCATCAACCCAGACAGTGAAGTTTTAGTGTCTGTTATGGGTCACAAGGGAAACGGGGAAAAAAAACTACAGCATTCCTGTGAGATAACAAGTGAATAGCTGCTTAGTTCTGTTTTTGAACCTGGAGTATATTACATGACCAACTTTGAGAGTGTCCTCAGCTGAAACCCAACATTGCTGGGCTACGTCTGATCTGATTGAATGATTGCTTCCTGTTTTTCTTCATGTGTCGTCGGATGCCCGCTGGGAATCCGTTTGTCGCTTGAGTCTGATTTATAAAAGTCTTATCTGCTTGCTCAGTAAATAACATTCCCCGATTGAAGAGAAAATGCTTCTGTTTAAAGCTGATACTTTGAATTTCTTTGTATCCGTGAAAAAAACCAACATACTTTGTTGCTACTGGAAGCATCAACTGATGAAATGAATCACTGACCCATAGTTAAAATTACATTGAGCAAAAATGATAACACAGATGTTTATAATGAGATTTTATGACCTCTAAAAGTTTTCTTCAGAACTATACATTATCAGTGTGTGTGCGTGTGTGTGTTGGCCACTTTTCATCAGCTTTACATAGAAGCATATGTGGTTTCATTTCCAGCAACAGAAATGGCTTTGTAACATCTGGTGAGATTATCCCCAAAATCTCGGTTCATTAGAGGCGTTGGAGGTTTCCAGCTGCTGACTTAGAATCACTTTGATAGAGCTGATTGCATGCATACTTCTTTTTAAATTGCTTTATTATTATTTAAAAAATAAGAAACACATTCTTGCGAGATTCTTTGGGGGCGATGCATTTGGTGATCATTTTAGCTGCAGCGCCACGTATGCCGCACATCTCGCAGTAAAGCAAATGATTGGCTCCAAAATAGCGCTGAGCACGGAGAGCCAGAAAGGCACAGTAAGATGTGAGCCAGGACTCCATCTGCTGTACTTATTATCTAAATAGGTTTAATTTGACAATTTCATTCTTTTAAACAGTGAATGTAAGTCCGCGTGCAACTCCTGTCTCTCCTAATAGGCCTAATTTATCACTGTAGTTTAATATTATTTTTTCCACAACACATCGGATAAAGTCATTCACTGCATGTCATGGCCACATGCTAAAGGAATTCTTAACATGTTAGCAAACAACTTTACGTTTCTACAGAGCAGAAAATTCTCATTAAGATTTGGAGTCACGGCGTATTTGGTCATCCGATAATGGATCCACTGCTCTTTTAGCTTTTCCTTGGTTTCCATTTAACGCTGGAAGAAAATGTCTGAATTACAAAAAACCACAAAATCACTTTGTATAAATAGCATAACATAAAAATACCATGAGCAATTTGGTCGGCACATCATCATTATAAATTGTGTTTAGGAAGTCAAAGCAACAAAATCTAATGCTAAACAAAGGAAAGAGAGAAGACAGAAAGAAAGATGACTATACCCCCAGGACTTTGGATTCAAGCAGTGTTGCTTGTTATGGTGACCCTGTCCAGTCAGGCTTCTCTCATTTTTCTCCTTCCAACTTTAGACATGTTACAGTTGTCTTTATGTTACTTTGCCAAGGATCAATCTCTTTTGGGCTTCTGGTAGCCTAGTTGAAGAAGATGGTGTGAGTTTATAACATAAGCTTGTTCCCCTTGTCTGCTCCCCTGACCTCTGACTGTGGTTATTGTAGTTGGTGCTGATCAGAAGTTGGAATGATGCTATTGATATTATTGATTGTTGCAATAGCCTGCTATTTTGAAAGGAGAAAACATGCAGTGATGAGTATTTTGCCTATTTCCAAACTGTGTTTCTGAAATGCTACCTGCTGTAACTCTTAGGTAACATTGACTCGTAGTTTAAACGCTGACTCTGGTGATACATGTGGCTGCCTGCCCAAACCTGTTGCCAGAAGGCAGGAACACCGCAGGTATTTAAACTTGACACCTAAACACCAAATGAATCCCTCTGGCTGACATTCTACTCGGCCTCTATTTAGGTGTCCCTTTACTTTATGTAACAATACATGCCGCACCAAGTATAGTACTCTGCATTTCTCAGCTTAAAGATAGAAATTAGCTCAGAAAGCATTGTCTGGAGGCCTGTAATAATGGCTCGCGCCTCAGAAACTCTAGTATGTGTCAAAAGGAGGCAGAGAGGGAGTTAATGTGGGGGCTGCACAAATGCCAGGGATACCTCAGCCTTTATTGTATTCAGAGCCAGTGAGCGTGTGCAGAAGGTTTGAGACACCAAGCGTGTGCACTCAAACTGAGCATGTGCCAACAGCCATGACACAGAGGCTAGAAAAGAGCTGGAAGGACATTTGATCATTTGGATACAGGAACGTGTGTGGCATCAACAGAGACCATCAAAGAGGACTCTGATTGGAAGGTGCGCTGATAATTAACTCACGATTGCATCTTTCCAGTTAACAAATTAGTAGTTTCGGACCCATTTGACTGATCTAATGTTGCCTGTAAGCATGCAATATTCTCGATTAAAGGTTTAGTTAATGAAAGTCCCAGAAAGTTCTGAGTGCTCAGAGCCAGAAGAATACCTAAACATAAAGTCAGTTTTTGTAGTAATGAAATAAAGGACCTTATGTTGCCATAATTTAGCAATGATCATAGCAGGACAGCACATTTCAGTGAAAAGCTGCTAATAATAACTGAACTGTTTGATTCTTTTGAAGGGTTGATATAACTGAACTAATCAAGATATTAAAAAAATAAAATAAAGTCCTCAGTAAACTTGCCATCAGAGCAGATTTCTTTTCCCTCTTCACACCACATGACTCTCAGCTGAAAATGGTTTACCTTTTGGAATAACGTCAGAGGAGAAAAGTTGGAAAAGATAGGAGTTTTTGCAGCTTAGTTTTCAGAATGTTTTTATCCAGTGCTTGTTACTAAGTCATTAAAGTGCAACCAACCTGATGGAGACAACTAGCAGAGACATGGCAGTGACGTCAAGTGACAGTGGGTAAAATAGTGGTGATATAAAGTCTGGGAGTCCCCAGTTTTTCTCAACTTTGAAGCAAGTGATTGATAAGTAGAGTGAAGGATAGCAGATGGTTAGCACCCCAGCCACACAGGCCTTGGAGACTGGTTGGTAACCACCTGACAACTACCGGTATTTAGGTAGAAATGAGTATTACCTGAGTGCTTGCAAGTGGTGGATTGAAGTTACTGGTGGGGTGAAATCTATTGCTAAAGCTCTAGTTATACAGGCCTAGAGACCAGTCATCCTTCTGCTGGTAATCACTGGTCACTAGAAAGGAAAGTATATTCCCTTACTGCTTGGTGAGTGGTTGCTGGCTATTTGTAAGTGAAACTAGTTGCAAAGAAGTATACAACGCTGCACCAAAACCGCCTCGTGATTGTTTTGGTCACTGGTAAATTTCTGTAGTTGATAGATTGTCGGCAGCCACTACAGCTGCAGTGAAACTGAAAAGAGTACAAAGTAAACTGAAAATAGAGGCAATTTGCCTTCAAAATAAAAGCTGCAAGTTTTTCGATTCATGGTAAGGGACAATTTTTACTTTGATGTCAAACTCCTTGCAATTTTTTAGCTTTCAGTACTGCTTAGCGGTCAGTTAGCAAGTGTTTGCAAACAAGTCGGCGTTGTGACCAAGTTCACCCAGCAACAACTTGTAACCTATAGCATTTGCCTTATTCAATGCTGCTTTGATTTAGAAGGCAATAAATTATAAACAAACAAACAACTGCATTTGTATAGTGCTTTTCTTAGTCATTAAGGACCCCAAAGCGCTTTACTACATTGAGTCATTCGCACACACATTCACACACTGGTGATGGCAAGCTACATTGTAGCCACAGCTGGGACGCACTGGTTGACTGGCGAGGCTGCCGGACACAGGCGCCACCGGGCCCTCTGACCAACATCAGTAGGCAAACATGGGGTTAGTATCTTTCCCAAGGATACTTGGCATATAGACTGGAGCAGCCTGGGATCGAACCACCGACCTTCCGGTGAGGAGGTGACCCGCTTTACCACCTGAGCTTTACCACCTGAGCTACAGCCACCCCTATAGTATATTAGAGTGATATTAGAAGATGTCTGTATACAGTACAGTTGGGGATTTCTTTTATCATATCAGACTCCAGTCTTCTGTCTCCAGACAGAGAGTGACTTTGTATCTATTACTGTTTATTGCAAAATAATGGATGATGATAAAGTAACCTTTTATTCAACCACGGCAGAGAGAAACATTTATTTTCACATGCATCTGTTACCATTGCTCAGCAACTCTTTATGTTCTTTGCTATGATTAGCAGGGATTTTTCATCCTGCTTTGTTCCACTGCAGCACCTTCCTAACCTTATAAGTCAGCTCAGTCATGAAAAATCAAACTCTAAAAGGATAAGAGTGAGGCTCAAATCCAAGCCAACAGCTTTCTTTTGCCCATGGTAGCTAGGTCACACAAAGGCTGAAAACAGAGAAACACCCCATCCCCATCTGGAAATCAAATCCCCCCACAGCGCTGATCAAACGTATATCTACACTTCTCCCATGTGGTATGTATTTGACATGGGACTGGGGGGGAGGGTGCAAGGTCAGTGTTGGTCCCCGCCATCCCAGTATCAGGGCTGAATCATGTGGGAAGAGATATCTGTCCTGCCTCATCTGTGCTTGGTTATCACCAAGTTTCTGGAGCCAGGGCTTGTCATCAAATCCAAACCTACAGCCACTGATATACAGAAGTGTCAGAATTGACCATGTGTTTCTCTCAGTGAAAATCAATTTTGGCTGCTCTGTGTGTCGCTATAAATGGAAATCTTTTTGTGACTATGAGTCATTCAAAATGTTTGACCCATTTAAACAAAAATTGTCAAAAAAACAATACAAAAAAGACCTAAATGCTATTTAGAAAATAAAATATTAATATATTCAAAATCTGTATCACCAAATTCAAAATCTCAAACAAATAAAAGTTGCCTTGTATGTTGTTTATGTCCAACATCTTTCAGAAAATATCATTCTTTTCAATTCAATTCACCTTTACCATATATATCTTCCAATTAATTGTAGTCCGGGCGTTTATTCAAAAAAAATTTCGGCCGGCACAGCGTTTAAAAGAGACCGGCGGTTATTGGAGACCGGCTCTTATTCCCTTCTTGGAATTGTTGCAGAAGTGAGAGGGAAAGAGGAACCAGGCACGGTTTTTAGACTGAGGTGAAAAGACAGTGGGTTTACTTACAGTGCTCCAAAACGTATTCCAACAGTTCACAAATAATGCGGTTCCCAATTGTGCTCCTCCTTTGCTCCCGAGTGTCTGTCTGGTAGTCCAGTGCACGAGTGGTGCTCCCCGAAACTTCTCTCCAACCGACTCTCCTCAAGAGGAAGTAAAAGACCAGAAAAATCACAGTAAGCAGGTTTGCTAGCCAACAGTTCCAGTTCAGTGTTATAATCCCACTTGGTCGCTGCATCCAGCTTAAATGCTGCTGGTCTTAGATGACGGCTGATTAGAAACAGCTGGCGGAGTAATGAGACGCGGGGGGAGGGGTTTTTTTTGTTTTTGTTTTTTTTTTAGCAAAGTTCCAGTCACACTCCATACCAGTTGGTGGCAGTAATGCACCATTCAGTTGTTTGCCAACTGCCAATAAAATTTAAAAAGAAGAAGAAGAAGAAGAAGAAGAAGAAGAAGACAGCCGGAGGGACTTCCATGTCGAAGGTCGCTCGGTGTTTATTTGTCGTGACATGTTTTCAAACTGGCGTTTATTAGAAACCGGCGTTTAAAAGAGACAGGCTACTAATGGAAGATATACAGTATTTATATAGCTCCAAATCACAACAAGAGTTGCCTGAAATCATTTTATATTGTAAGATAAAGAGCCTGCAATAATACAAAGAAAACAGAGCACTCCAACAATTATATAAGCAGATGCTTTGGTGACAGTGGGAAGGAAAAACTCCTTTTTAACAGGAAGAAACCTCCGGCAGAACCAGACTCAGGGAGGGGCGGCCATCTGCTGTGACCGTTTGGGTGTGAGGAGAGAAAGACACGACAAAGACATGCTGTGGAAGAGAGCCAGAGATTAATAATCATTCACGAATAAATGCACAGTGGTGTATAAATACACAATACATTCTTGCTCTCAGTTAAATCTGAATCTTATCAAGCACCTTAAGGATGACTTTATGTTGTGTCATCCTCAGTTTTTAAGGCAAATCAAGACTTTTCCAATGTTTTTCTTTTACACTGGTTGTAAGGACCAATCTACCATAAAAGATCTCCCAGCTGGTCAGCATGCTCAGTTTCCCTCTAAACAAGAAGAATCTCACAGTCCTTTGGTCTTTTCTTCTTTGGCAGCCTCATCTCGCCACATTAAAGAAGCATGGATTAAGGATACTGGTGAGGCGATTATGGATGAGTTCTTGGCAAAAGCGCTATAAGGGATAAAACCATGTTCTACCATTGCTTGGGTTCAACTCATTCACCTTCACGTCCAAACTGAGTGTCATATTTTTCTCTTTTTGTTCTGCTACCTGTGAAAAGTCGATCACCCCGGGTCATCTTCTCTGCTGTTTCTGCAAGATAATGACTTTCTGGGATGACAGATTAGCAGGCATCTAATCCCAGAAGTCTCTGTGATATTGGTTTCCTCCAACTCCTCTTTTGACTCTTCCCAGAGCATTGCAACAAGACAACATTTTTTGCATGGCAGTCAGTTTAGACTCTCTTCAGTGCCCACCCCAGTTTTCTAAAGAACGGAGAATATTTTAGATGTTTTTGTTGTTACTATTTCACTGTTTTATATGATCAGCCAGTATTTCAGTCTTGACCTCACTTGGCCTTCAATGGATCCTACTCCAAGGACATTCTTATGTGCACATGTGTGTTAACATGAGCTAACAGTTGGTTTCTTTTTGTCTTTGTGTGCTTCTTGCAAAACAAAACAAAAATAAAAAAGCATTCTCAAAGTTACACATTTATATATGAATACACAAATGGAGTATCTGTGTGAGATGTGAGGGCATTGGTGCCTGACATTCAATTCATCTCTTTTATTTCTTGGTTGAAATGTGTTGAAATGACAACAAGGCAATTCAGGTTACTAACCCACAAAGAGTGGGTTTCTACAGTCTGTTTGCGAGGCCTGTAATGGACTCGTTTAGAAATGCGGTGGGCCCGGCTGGCATGCATCCAGACCAATAAAATACAGTAAGCGTGTGTATACATTTGTGAATAAAGAGGATGACAGGGGGAGTGAGAGTGTTTGAGTGGGAGATATAGCAGCAATTTAAGTTTTGTACAGGATTTCAGTCGACACGTCCTTCTATGTCGAGTATGTGTGTGTATTTCTGCTTCACCAGGTGTCTGGAATGCATCTGAACAAACAGGCAATATTTCACCCGTATGGTCTTTTGTGTCGCTGAACAGTGCACATTTAGGTCTGCAAAGAAAGCTGGAGAGTAACAAACGTTAACTTAAGGCCTCCCTGAAACAATGCCTCTCTCTGTACGCATGAAAAATTCCCCAGCAGCCTGCCATTACATTGTTTAGAATTTATATTTCCCAGAGGCGCACTTTACCGACACATTCGGATACCAAACAAAAAGGAATGGTTTGCATTTCTCTATTGCTGCCCTGGGGTAGCTAAACATTCATTAGTCACTGAATTAGACTTAATCAGCTCCACATCACTGCGTGATCAGCAGCAGTAACGCCCCGGGAATGTCAGTGTTATTGTTAACACGATGACCGACGCTATGATTAACGGCACTACGGGGTGTGTTTATCCTTTTTCCCCGTAGCACTTACATATATATTTTTTTTTACATCCAGAAATAGCATTGTGCATTTAACTGGCTATATTTTTCTTCCATTTAAATGTAAGCGTTTCCCTCTCCTGAGCATTTTACAACAGGAGGAGGAAAAAATAGATAAATATTCTTGTGTCACTGGTGTTATATTACAGCACAGCTGCCAAAAATAAGATGTGGCTGGTTGAAAACAGACAGCCAGTGAGCTGGAATAAATGAGCCAAATAACTTGGCCAGAAAGTTATTTAGTTCATAATAAATTATAGAATAGGAATAGGAAAATATATATTTATTTCTGTTCAGGCTGACACATAATCAAGTGGAAATTAGGGGAGAGGGCAAAGTCAGTGTAGTTATTTTCCCCCTTAGACTCTATTTTCCTTCTACCTATAATCCTCGTGCATGCTTCCAGTGCATTTTCACATATTTTAAAACCCTTAAAGGCAGAAAAGGAAGGGAAGACAGAGGAGGTAAGTCAGTGAAAAAAGAGTAACAGAAGAGGACAGAAATAGTTGAGGGTGTGTAGGCCCGGCTCTGACCACTGGCATGCATGAGGAAGCAGCCTCCATTCCACAGGCTAGTGGATGGTTTAGAGACACTACAGAGCACACGGCTCAGCAGCCCACATGCAAGTCCACTGGCCTTCCCCACCCTCGGCTATTCTGGGCCTCTTTGCCACTGTGGTGGCTTTCACTCAGCAACCGCACAAATAAAGCCTGAGCAAGAAAAACATGAGAAACTGAAGTTAGAGGAGAGGAGGGGGAGGAGATGCATTGTTTACTGTTTATCTTAGTTTTTTTGTTTTTTTTAATTCCCACTTGCCATCATATGGTTATGGTGCTGATTTACGGGACTGCGGCATCGCTAAAACAAAGACATCCGGCTGCAGTTTTCAATAAGCTGGCACGAGCATCTCCCAGCACCCACGTTTAAAGGATAAATCTGCTTTATGTAACTTAAGTCTTATTTTTTCTCTTATGATGTTGTTTTCGGTAGGTGAGAAGGTAATTACGGGAGGTCAAAGTTAAACTCAAGGTTAGATGATAATCTGTGATTGACAATCATCGGCTTGGGCCTTTGCTTTCTTTTTGGATACGGTTGCCTAACCGGATGGTTAGTTTTTGAACCTATGCGATAATGTTTCATGTCACTCGTGTTTCTTGCATGCAATATCACCACATTCACAGTGTCAACTATCAATTTGGCAAGTACAGTGTCATTAAAGCTTTTAAGAAGTATGGAAAATAAAACTCGGAATGGCCCTTTAAAAAGGAAGCACCGCCCAAGTTAAAGTTAAATTATGTGAGACTTATTTTCATTACTCTGCTGTTAAAATAGTGATAACATAGATAAAATTCTAGGATGTGGCGTGGCCACTTGTCTGCCCAGAGGGAATGAGAAAGTCAGATGCTATCATAAGTCAATAGTAGCGGGCGAGCAGTGCTGAGTATTACGAAAACTGACTACTTTTCTATAAGTTGGGACCTACAGTATGAAAGTGACTCACTGTGCATAAAGTTAATTTTTTTTAAGATTCTTTTTAAAACTTTGTTACTATTTTCTATTAAACTTAAAGGACTGAATTTGATCAAAAATAATATAAAAAGTCATCATACTGTGAAATATGACCCTGTGGCCAATGAATCAGCGTCACTAAGAGCATGAACTGTTAGATCTCCCACTGAGAAGCAGTGCCAGAGATTCTTTTCATTCGTGTTTAATGATTTATCTGTGGGGCTGTGGAATTAGTAGGAAATACATGAGTACATCTGGGTGCAGATGTGTGGGATTTGAAAATGACGCTCAACCCAAGTATTTGTTTTAAGGTTTAGCTAAGGAGGAAGTGAAATCCTTGGGATTAAAACTGTCTCGGGCCAAGATATGGTCACGTCTAATGTTTCAAGAGTAAAATAAACCAACATAAAAAGTCATATTTCACAGAAGTGAGATGCGAGTGGCAGAATATTTGGCTAAGCCTGCAGTTATTCATTCCCGACTTGTTTGTTTTTTGTGAAGCGGTGTCTATCATTTACCTAATTAATCTGCCAAAGTGCTCAAATATATAATAGTAGAATATTACGATTTAATCCTTTTTAACTTTTGATAACATGGACAGTTAAGAATAATTCAAAACGTCAGTGTTTATAATTACACATACCTGTCATAGCAATGAATGGAATATTCTTTTTGCTTAATCGTGCCTTCCAGTCTGTTATTGTAGTTCATAACCATGTTCCTGCATGTAACTTCCTGTATCCTAAACCACTCCGTCTTGCCTTGAGTTAGGTTGGAGGCCTTTCCAGCATAGACCTTGGATTTCAGCTCCTTCAACAAATTTTCATGACCGTTGAGGTCTGGACTTTGAAATGCCCGCTGCTGAACTTTCACACGATTATTGGTGAAGTTACGGCATAAACCCAGATTAGAGGTTGGATATCTTACACTTTCTCCAAGGGTCACAATCATCATCCATTTGACCTTGACCTCAGTTCCCACCATCATGTTTCCCTTTTGTCCTCCATACGAAGGCTGTGCCCATGTGTCTAGAAAGCTCAAGTTTTGTATCCTCAGACCACAAAATAAATGACCAGAAAGCTTCTCCCTTCTCCAAGTGCTGTTTTGCAAATGCCAAATGTGCTTTCAGAAGCATGAGCTTGAGCACAAACATAAAGAAGAGTTCATTGAAGTGTAGCCCTTGAAATTTGTATCCAGGAATTTGACAGATTCTTCAAGGTGGCGTTGGAAGTGCTAATGACTTCCATGCCAAGACTGGGGACACTATGGGCTTCTGACCTGGAACTTTCAAAGTGTCTGAGTGTTCTTGAACTTCCTATGATGAATTGTACAGTAGCCTTGTAAACTTGGAACCTTGGCCTCTTTATGGGCAGTCACAAGGTTTAGGTTACTTTATTCGTGTCCATAGGAATATTTGGTCGGCAGTAAATAAGTCTTCCATCCACACATTTTCAAACCAAACACAGACAACCAAAAACAGATCAGCATAATACAACAAATAAATAATTATAAAGGAGAATCCATGTACCATCATGAGGGGTTAGAAAATCAACTTTTCTTGACCTCAAGTCAATACTGAGCTCCTCAATCTTTATCACAGTAACATCTGACATATTGGCAACGTGGGATTTTGGATTTTTAATCCAAACTGAAATATATTGAAATTGTGAAGTTTATGTGATTTTGTATATTTCGCCTGAGTATAATTATCTATGTCAATAAAAGTTTTAAAAAAGTGTTTATACTTGTGATTCCACTATTACTTATACATTTTCAAAATTTTTGAGCAGTTTTGTGGAAAAATATAAAGGATGGCCATTGTTTGTTACACACAAACAGGGAGGGGGTATGAATAATCGCCAGCTTAACTGTAGGTTAAGATCACCCTCAGCTTAGCATATGTGACAAAGAACAGGGAGAAACACAGCAAGCATTTCAATAAACAAGCAACACTGTGATGGAGTATTCCAGCTAGGGTCCAGCTTGTCCTGACTCTGACTGAAGTGTCTTTGCTTGTTGTGGAATTTTTTAAGAGGGGGGGGGGGGCGTGCTTCCTCTGGCTGCTGACTAACATTGTCAACACTGACAACAAGTACAAATCAACTCGGTTTCTTTTTCTGTCTGCATCCACTTTCTTATTTTCTTTAAGTCCTCTTGATTAGGTTGATTTAATTATTTGTATTTTTTAATCTTTTTTCAAATCTCTAGTAATATCTTAACTCTTGGTTGGACTACTGCCTCATAGGTGGACACCTGGGTATGACAAGACCGAAGAATCAAAGTTTTTACTGTCCTAGCTGCTAGTGTGTAATGATATGTCAGTATGTTGCATTGTCATGACGATCAATGTTGGAGAAAGTCTGGCATGAATACTGGCCAGTGGGAACTAGAAGCTAACCCCTATGTCCTCTGATAGTAGCTCTTTAGGAAAAAGAAGAAAACTCAATGATTTAAAGATTTCAGACAAAGTGCTGGATGGTGGAGCAGGTCATTGTGAGATGAATAAAACATTAGCGATTACATGAAACAAGCTCTTTGTAGTTTATTTCCTTCTTCTTACCTTTTATACTGTGTCTACATTCCCATTAGCATAGGAAGCACGATTAAGTAAGGACAGACAACATTAATAGACATGAACTCCGTGAATTCAGTAGACTCACCATTCCATTTTTTATGAAATCATTAAAGATTGATTAAAAGAAAAGAAGGAAGCACTACAACTTCTGTTGCTCTGTGAAGCAACAGAGTCTCCTGTGAGTACTGCACATGCTAAATTATTAGCTTCTCACTTTATTTAAATTTTTTTTATAGACCCTAAGAGCGTGGATGCTTGGACTCATTCTGCCCTGCATCAGTGGTTCAAAAAGACATTATGATTTTTTATAAATCCCAATTCATTGGATATTCGTATTCATCACCCCCCTGTGAATGCAACGTTATGTTCTCTGTTGGCGTTTAGTTAAAGTGTTTCACAAAAGTGGTCATCAAAATTTTGATGATGTAATTTTGTTAAAGTCACCACTAAATATGGAATTTGGACTTCTTTTAAAAGAAGTTGAAAACTTGGGTGGGTTTTTGCTACTTATACAAACGAGGTTAGCACCAGGTAGCAGGTTAGCATTGACATTTACTAGCCGCTAAGATGGTTATATAGCAATTTTCTACTCAATTGAATAAATATGAGTCTTATTTACCCAAAGACCCACACGTTCATGCAGTGTTTTTATCTCTACCTATGCAATTTTAACTGACACGCTCTCACACAGAAGCATTGGAGGCTAAAGTCTCGGCAAGTTAAGGCAAGATGCTTAACTCTAGGTTTAGCATCTCGCCCAAGCAGTTTTTGACCCTTGGACCAGGAACCAGGGTTCAATCTACTGACCTGATTAGTCCCGCTCTGATTGGCTCCACCTGAGCTACAGCCAACACAAATGTTCAAGTTCTACATATCTTTTCATTCTCTGTTTCTATCACGTGGAGTTCAAAAATCTGGTTGATAATTTATTAGACACTGAATCATTCTGGACTATTTGGTCATCTGGGAGAGTGCTATTCTGACATGTGTTCCTATATTGTCTACTGTATTGGTAATGATAGGTGTAAAAGTTCAAAATAGATATTTTAAAACACATTACAGACTTACATGGCGTTATGGCTTTGGTGTTTTGGATAGACAGTAAGTGGAGCTTGATTTGCACTTGATAATATCTAATTATCTTATTTTGGTCCACCTGAGTAGAGCAGACATAATGTAACCAGATAGACATGACTCACACTGTCCTCACCTTGACATACACAAATGCTGACTGGATAATGTGTCTGGAGCTTTAGAAAATCAAGTGCAGGCTGTGTTTAAAAGCAGATTATGTTGATCTTGGACTTATTCTCTTCTCAGCCACACACAGCTGTTGTGTCTCAGTCAGCAGAGACTAGTGATGAAACTTAGTTGGTTTCATCACAATAAAGACTCGCTGAGGATGAGCAATGAGTCCGCATTGCATTGCATCAAATATCTAGTCCTGACAGTGCTCATCCACGGTTCATCCTTCTGGTGCATCTCAATACTAATTCTTTCGGCGCCACCTTCTGGCCACATCTTGCCTACATATAAAAAAGAAAAACTCCACTTTCGCTTTCATTTTAGTTCTGACTTTTAGCCTACTATATACATCCAGAGTAATTTCAGTGAGATAAATAATTAACATTATATTTTTCTCCTTTACAGCACAGGATGACTTTTATACATAAATGTAAAATACTGACAGGTGAAATGTTGTGCGCCTTAAGCTTGTGTGTTTACTCAGTAAATGGAGAGGACAGGGAGGTTTGATCAAAGTTCAAGGCCAGCTCCGTGCTGGTGCTGTATTTGGCTGTGCTGTTCGGCAATCATGTGTTCTTCCCAAGTACTCCATGTTTCGAGTAGATAAACATTTTTATTGTTGTGGACAAAAATCTCAAGAGACATCTGGCCCACAAATTTGTGAGTGATGTGTATCTACTTCTGGAGGAATGCTCAGTGTCCGATTGCATGACTGATTGTCACTGCAGGGGAGGACACAAGGAAGGAAGAACTCATTAAACTACACAATCAAAAGTCACAGAGAGGTCTCTCGATGCAATCGGCCTGTCTTAGGTTTTCCTAGCATTCATAACTTGTTAACACTAAAATCCCTCTTAAAGCTGCTGTTGGTTGAATTTTTAAACAATCAGATTACAGTCCATTGGGCCAAAAGGCCAGGATGGAAATCCGTGCAACGCAAGCTAATTTACTTCACAACCAATATGAAATGTTGCAAAACTGTGCATGAATTAGACAACTGGTGTAGTTAATAAACCACCTGTAACACATTTATCTTTAAAACACGGTTTTGATGTCGTATTGATGATTTGTGTAGCTTTTAAGCAATAATCTGACACATGCATTATGGTGTGGTGAATGCAAGTCAAGCAACTGAAGACAGTGCACTAACCCCTTAATGCCTAGTGTGTCATATTTGATACAGACAGTGTTTTTTGATTTGTTGAGACTTCTATGTCAACGGTGTGATCCCCACCTCGAAAAACCTGAATAAATTGCAGAGTGCATTTTAAGAAATTAAAAAAACAAGTCAGATGTAGCAAATAAATTACAAATTAAAAGTCATATATGTAAATTAAATAAACAATTTTGTCAGATGGCTCAATAAATCCTTTATTTTCAAAAAAACTTGAATTTTCTAGCAATTATTTCATATTTCAAGCTTTAAGGGCGCTAATACTCTAACAGGGTCACCATTAACAAACTTGACCTGGATGCATGAAGAGGATGCAAATATATTCTGGCTTCAGTAGAATATGTTTACAGTTTTGGGTATGGTGATTATAATCGTTTTTGTTTCAGAACATTAGAGTGTATTTCTTTCTGCTTGCCGCACCATGGTGCAGGGACCGTCAGAGAAGGGGACAGGATTTTGATTAGACAAGAAAGATGATGAATTCTTTTTGCAGTCTATGTGTTTATTGTTGAACCTATGTTTCTACCCCAAATCAAACATTAAAAGAAAAAACAGACTGGGGATTTTATGTTAATGTGCATAAAACATCACCATAAAAATGCTGGGGTTATGGTTAACCTGCCATACAGAAAAAAAAGAGAGTTTAAAAAAAAGAATGTAAGAAGAGATGATTAATTTGAAAATGATGACAGATGTTCGAGGCCACTTAATATTCACTTAATCTCTATTACACTCTATACTTTGACTGCATTCAGTTAGAAAAATGTTATTACTTGCGCATGCTTTTACAGCTCAAGCCAAAATGATGTATTTGGCAATGGGAAAAAGGAAGACAGCTCGCCATGCAAACATGCAGGAATGCTATTCATGCTGCTGATTAATGCCGCAGTTGGGAGCCACTGCTGCAGACTGATGGGAATACTTTTAAACTGGGATCACTTCTTGGAAAAATATTCATAAGCATTAGGTCATAGTAGGTTTCATCCACAGATAAAGCCTGAAAAACTAATTCGGTTAACACAGTCAGGTTAACCTGCCAGACACTGGAGTATAAGTCCCTGCACAAGCGAAACATGACTTTGAGACTTTCACTTTAACTGCGATGCAACTATAGATCAAAGAGGCAAACAGAGTTATCTCATCAGCAAACTGTTGCTGTGAGGGGGCCTCTCACAGGTTTGTGTTGATTTTTGTTGGTTTTCTAACCTTGAGGGACACACACATTAATTCAGTACAGCTGAGAGTCTTTGCAGACCTGACGATAAGAACATTGAGTGCTTGCAGCTGAGATAGTCATCAGGTAGAGCAAGTGCAGACCTATGATTTAGACTTCCTCAGCTCGTCGTGAACGCGATGTTGTGCATTCTGTTACACAACAGTAGCCACATCATCACGGCTGAATGAGTCTTTAAACTATCTGTTAACACGGCACGCAACTGATACAGAAGTTAGTTTTTCCTCCCACTGAGGTAGGCATGTCATGCACATGAACACTCCCACTACAACACCGACAGGGAACAATACGGCTTCACACTCCGGTTTGTGTGTGCAGTTCTGATAGCGATGCCTTATTGCAGCAGGATTCTTCTCCCACGTATTGTTTGTCAGCTGTTATGGGCTTCTGTCTGTGCACAAAGGCATTACTGGGGCTGCGCGATATGAAATTTTTTGGCAGATGCGTTCTGAGTGGATAAAACAAAATTGTTGACAGTATCTGCTCATCTCCAAGCTTTGACCCGACAGGAGCAAGGCCATGGCTGGGTGCGCCTCTCTTATCGCCATATCTTCATCTGTGGGGCCAACCCAGAGCTGCTGGCCAAGCTTTTTTTTTTTTTTTTTTTCACACTCCTCT
>VURO01003171.1:5409-17413 GCA_015108175.1 Pelvicachromis taeniatus | reverse complement strand
AACTTGACAATAACATAAGAATCCAAAACTCAACATCACTAGAGTACTAGAAATTTAGATAGCAATAAAAACTCCACAAACTCAGAAGAACCAACATTGAATAACATCTACAAAACCTCAGAACAGTGATGTTAATGTTATGTCTGTTAGGCCAGAATACACAAAAGGAAAGTACTTCTTCTTTCAGTTCTGATATTTTATGTGTTGGCACATAAAAATCATCTGATCTTTAGAAGGCCTTAAAATTAGCTCAGAAGAACAAAAAACATATTATAGCTTGTCATGAATGTGTCATTTAATAAAAACTTAAGGCAAACTATAGAACCAGGGTGTAAAATTCATATAGGTATCCCGAAGAGTTAACTACTGCTAATCATATGCACTTGATTATCTGAGCATCAGCAAGTGAGAACACGCTGAATGCTGAAATTTTGTCAGTTTGCAGGTCTGGAGGCTTCAGGTGTGTTAGTAGAAAGCTGAGGAGGACAGAAATCAGATGTTTTTTGTTTTTTCGGGAAAGATTATTCACAAGTACAAAAGCTTCAAGTCAAATATCATTCTTCCCAGGAGTGGACATCCCAGAAAATTCACCACAAGGTCAGGCACTGCAGTGCTCAAAGAACCTGCAAAAACCGCAAAAGCTACATCTCAGACTCGACTTCTCAGTTAGCATGTCAAATATTAGCCATGCCACCGGACAATGATCCCAAGCAAAGCAGCAAATCTGCAACAGAGTGACTGAAAAAACAGTCCAGTCAAAGTCCAGATTTCGATCTGACTAAAATGCTGTGCATAAGTGAATGCCGACAAACCTCCCTGAACTGAAGCAACCTTGTAAAAAAGTGTGAGCCAAAAGTCAGCGATGTGACGACACTGATGGTCGTACAGAAAACGATGAATTCACATTTATTGCTGCTAAAGGTGCTGCTACAAACGACTGAATCCTGGGGTATAATTTGTTTTTCCACACACTGCTCCTGCATTTTCTTAGTTTTTATTAAAGAATGACAAAGTGCAATATACCATGTGCTGTTATTCATCTGAGGTTGTATTTGAATAATTTTAGAACATGCTAAGGGAGAGAAGTTTTTTCTCTTAAAATTTAAAACACAGTGACTCATGAGAATGCAGCTTTTTAAAATCTTTTTAAAGTATAAATATGTTTTTATATGGACACAAAGACTCATTGTGACATTGTTACACTGTTTGTCCAGCAGACTTAGTTACACTCCATGAGCTTGTAGAATATAACAGTTGAGTAAAAGGTTTAAAAATAACTGCCTCTTTTATGTTTATTTTCTCACTTTCTGGTTGAAGAGCATTAACTGTATGTTAGAATCAGGTTTTTGTTAATTATCTACATCCATATAATCATCAGGCTGTAGTAATTTCTTACTGAAAGTAGTTCTAATCAGAAAGAAACAAACAGAAGAAAAATAAACTGCAGATAAATATCTTAACAGGTGGTGAGTGCTAAATTACTTTCAGGCTAGTTTACGCGTTAACAGCCGTATTTGTTGATCATTATCTGCTTTTAGGAGCATTTTGGCCCACCTACTTTACCAGTTAAACCCGCTTGCTGGTTTTATGCACTAGATTATACATGTGACAGTATGTAGAAATGCCTCAGGTGCTGCAGATAACAGCAGACCAATCAAACACAGCGTGCCCAGTCATCCACCTCCACCCCTGCCAAGATGCCTTGAACTCATGCCAGCCATAGATAACATAAACAACAGATGTGACTGGACTACCAGCTAAGATCTCATCGTATTAAAACAAATAATAACAGTTAAATAGGAACGATTAATCCGGGGCCTTAATATTTTCACCGGTTAGGTGCACTTAAGTTTTTGTTGGATCCAACTGGAGACAATCTGAACACGCAACCTCTCAAACCTGTATAAACTGTGAGCACCAAACCAGAAAGAGGATATTTTAGCACGTTGAAATCTCTGCTTGAATGTGGAGAGACATTTAATCTATTATCCAGCCACTTAACCTGGATTGACCCCCTGCTTCATTTATGGAGGAAGTGGAGCATGCCAAGTGCCAAAAAGACATCACAACACTGGGTGCAGCTGTATTCACATCCTAACCGCGCTCTTTTTAGGTGTGCAGTGAGCCTTGGATCAGAGGTGTATGACTCCTCCCCATCTCTGTTACCATCCTCCCAGTGATTAATGTACTGCCTTGGAGCAGTTTTTTTTTTAAAACAACATAAAGTAGGCCAACTGAACATCCAGCATGCTCTGAGTGTTAAATTAGTGGTGTGCTTGTTGCCCCTGCCAGTAGCACATGAATTACTTTAGTTGGATCTTATTTAGAAGACACCACCTCTTAGGAGCCCTCTTTCATGATATATGAACTTTTCAGGTCATTACCATTGCCCTCCTGATTGGCTAAAGAAACAGTTGGGAGGTGTCAGACTGCCCTCTAGCAAATGTGGTTCACAGGTTTTGAGTGACAGCCATCGGCCGCATCAAATGCTCCTAATTACAGTTGGGGTTATTATGCTTTAAAAGACATCACATCACGCACACACCTCCTATAATTAAAGAGCCTTTCCTGCCGCTCTGTTATTTGTAAGAGCAGAGGGTGTGGGGGTTAGCTGGGAACAGTGGAGTGAAGAAATTCCAGCCCCTTAGGGAGTGAGCGGCGTCCCCCTCCAAGAGGAGTTAGTTAAGATTTCTAATCCTCACATCCATTTTCAAAAGCCTCTTCGTGTCTTTTCAGCCGCCTTGAAGCACAAATTATCCCCGTAAAACCCACACTCTAAGCGTTAGGTAGAAGATATTATGAGTTTGCTGAAATCCAAATCCTTAAGATTAGCAAGATTAGTGCTTTTTTTTTTTTTCGCATAAACATTTCAGGTTAACATTTTACTGCTCCTCCAGAAAAAGCGTGTTTCAGTTTTATCAGCTGCTGGTCATAGTGAGCAACTCATTTGATAAATAAATATATATCTTCAACTTTATGATTTACTTCTATAAATGGCACAGAGGAGAAGCGGGTTTCCAACAGGGGGCATTGTGTGAGTGTAAACAGGACCTTCAACAAATTCAGCAAAAATTTGTTGAAGGTCCTGCTGCAAAATATGATCTGTGCATATTGTGAGCAGGCAAAGGCACTTTTTTCTACTTTTCTGGAGGTCATTCCTTCAAGTGTAAGGCTTTTCTGTTTGCATAATTGCAAAGATTATTTTTATGAATCAACTTTGTCCTCTGTTTACAGAGAGACTTCAAGTGTGACCAGTGTTGGCAGTATAGCCTGCCTCCAACCTGAGTGTAATAATGTGTTTTACTCAAACAACCAAACAATTAGTGTGACATAACGGCAGAGTTACAGAGCAGCGTCGTGTCGATCAAAAGCGGGTACAGGGTCAAAAGTTCCAGCTGTTTACTCCATTCACTCCTCATGTGTCACAGCAACTTCCTCAAAGCTACCTTTCTGCAGGTAAGCAGACCCATCAATCACACTGTCTTTGTGCCAAGCTGTCAGAGGCCTTATTTAAAGGTGTCGTGTAGGAACTTGTAAATCCTTGAACAGTTCCCACTGAGTTTATTCACATCACATCGCTGTAGCTCAAGGACATTACCACTTCTTTTTTTCCTTTTCCAAAAAAACAAGCATTTATGACATTGGATAGTTGTTGATTTAAGCAGATTTAAGCAGGAGTTTTGTTTAGCGACGGGCAAGCCTGATCAACACACACAAATGTTTAGGAAAAGAAAAAGAAGTTCATTGTCTGCTTTGTGATTAAAAGATTTAGTCTAACTTCCCTGTGACGTCATGCAGGCGTTTCTTCGCAGCTGTCCGTATACACTACATTCACGTCTATATCCTCAGATTCATTCTTCAATGAAAGGCTATTAGTCAAACAAACACATCTGTTAACTCAAGGAAAATAGTTTATACTTTTCACCCATTTCAGCTGTCTGATGTGTTCCTCGTCAAGTTGGCCGGTCTCTGACCTATATCTGTTAAGTTTGACCACCCACATCTCCCTTTTAGGTTGCTTCTTTATAGACCCAATCTTTTCACACATCTTATAAACGTCATGCAAAAAAGTGTGATTCCCTTATAGTTGGAACACACCCTTTGGTCCCCTTTCTTAAAGATGGGAACCACCACCCCGGTCTGCCAATCCAGGGGTACTGCCCCTGATCTCCACGCAACATTGTAGAGGCGTGTCAACCAGGACAGCCCTACAATATCCAGAGCCTTCAGGAACTCGGGGCAGACCTCATCCACCCCAGGAGCTCTGCCACCAAGGACTTTTTTAACTGCCTCGGTGACCTCGCCCTCAGAGATTGGCGGGTCATCCCCTTTGTCCCCAGACTCCACTTCCTCCACAGAAGATGTGCCAGTGGGATTAAGGAGGTCCTTGAAGAATTCCTTCCACCACCCGACAATTTTCTCAGTCAAAGTCAGCATCGCTCCACCCACACTATACACAGTAAAGATAGAACACCGCTTTCCCCTCCTGAGTCGCCTGACGGTTTGCCAGAATCTCTTCGAGTCAGTCCAAAAATCATTTTCCATGGCCTCTCCGAACTCCTCCCACACCTGAGTTTTTTGGCCTTTTTTCTGTTTTTTGCCCCACGCCGCGTTCCGCTACGACTCATTCTTCAGCTTGGTTGCTCCCCTCACCTCTGGTGTCCACCATTTGGTTCAGGGGTTACCACCACAACTGGCACCAACCACCATCCTGGTGCCACGTGCACTTATGGACACTCTTATTTTTGAACATGGTGTTCGTTATGGCCAAACTGTGGTTTGCACAGAAGTCCAACAACAAAACACCACTCGAGTTCAGATCCGGAGGCCGTTCTTCCCAATCATGCGCCTCCAGGTCTTGCTGTCGTTGCCCACATGAGCATTGAAGTCTCCCAGTATGGCAACAGAGCCCCCAGGTGCAGCACCATCCAGTACCCCACCCAGGGACTCCAAGAAGGCTGGGTACTCTGAACTGCCACTCGGCGCATAAGCGCAGATGATGGTCAGGACCCGTTCCTCGACCCGGAGTCGCAAAGAACAAACCCTCTCGTCCACCGGGAGAAACCCCAACATACGGGCAGCAAGCCGAGGGAATACCAGGATACCCACCCCAGCCCGCCGCCTCTCACTGGGGGTAACTCCAGACTGAGACAGAGTCCAGCCACTCTCCAGGAGACTGGTTCCAAGACAAAATTCATTTTGGCTTGTTCTTCCAAACTTTGCAGCACAGATGTTAGTAGCTGCCTGAATTTTGTCCACCACAGAAAAAACACCTCACGTGTTAACCTCTTCGACATGTCAATGGCTGTGAACAAAGAGAAGCTTGTAAATAACGCCATCCATCCATCCATCTGCAACTCATGAAAGAATAAAGTTACGTTGAAACCAAGCACACCATTGTTTTTCTTGTAACATTACCAATAAGTTTGATGTGTCACATGGCCCTCTTCCTATTGAAAAAACAAAAGTTGTATCCAAAATGGCCGACTTCTAAATGGCTACCATGGTCACCACCCATCTTGAGGAGTTTGCCCCCTCACATATACTAATGTGCCACAAACAGGACTTTAATCTCACCAACCATTCCCATTTTATTAAGGTGTACCCATATAAATGGCCCACCCTGTAGTCTTTTTATAATCAGTAAAACTGTTTTTTAATGTCTTGCTGCATTTTGTGTGTTTATACTCAAGTTTTAAAAAAACAAAACATTAAAGCTATTCTATTATACCTGTGCAAAAAATACACCACACCCAAAATATTTCGCAGTTTAGCAATACTGATCATTTTATTTAAACTTCTAGCAGAACTCTAAGTATTTAAAGTAATATTCAAAATTGCTGTGCAATTTTATGCAGATTTCCACAATTCTTTGGTTCTGAAAAAAAGAAGTGCAATATCAGCACAAAAAAATGTTTATCTCCAACGACTAAAAAAAAACAAAAAAGTTGTATTATACATAAAGCTTAACATAAATAGACATCCAGAGTGGAAAGCAGTGCAAATAAATGCAAACATGGCTTCTCATGACACTCATCTTTTATCAAATGGATGTCTGTGTAAGTTGTTTTTATCACATTTAACCTGAGACTGAATTTTGTGTAATTTTTATAGAAAACTTAACAAAAGTATTAAAAAAGTGGGGTTTTTTGGGGGGTTTTTTGAACCACAAAACTGTTTAGCCTGCAACACTGCTTTTTGTAAAACTTGTAAAGCTTTACTTCTCTGGGATAGTCTACTTGGAGATGAAATGCCGGTTTGGCAGCACATAGCGAGGCTCCAAATGCTTTCAATGTGAAGTAACTCCAGACCTCGTGCACCACGTGACGCATACTGCTCCGACGTGCTAAGGTCATGACCTGGGTTATGCCATGTTACAAGTTTTGTGAGGTGCTTTTGTGATATTTAAAGGATCGGACTACATTTTTTATTTCTCCCCGATATCTGATACAGTGATTTAGGACCGGATCGGACCAATAACGATACTGTATATCGGATTGGTCTATCTCTAGTTACAAATAGATCCCAGTCAATTTATCAGCGGCTGTTATTAGCTACTTGATAACCTATTGTTATCAGAATTTACAACGGCTGAAACATTTTTTAAAAAGTAATGAAGAAATGGGAGAAACACCCTTCAACTATGTAAAGAGTGTTAACGTTGCATAGTTTGCCCAATAGAGGGCAGTCATTTTATTGGTATCAAAAATCCTGCATTAATCAGTCTCTAGTGACAAATTGTTTATATTGCTTTATTGTTTTTCTTTTAGAGTGAATTGTTTGCATATAATTATTGTCTCATATAATCAGAACATCTGAGTACGCACCATGGCTCTCCTGGTAGTCAGTAATTTTGTATGTTGAAACCCTTGAAAAGTCACAGTGGGTATTTTGTCTGTTTTTCCGTTCATCGGTATAGTAGTATTTGAAAAATTTATGTCAAGCTTGAAAAACTGGAATACCGTTCTCGTTTGGTTCCCAGTACTAATTTTAGTCTGCTTCAGTATTAATAATGGAGACAGAGGTCGATCAGGACAATGCTTTAGCCATTACAACTAATCAGATCAAGGTGCACAGAGTTTGTGGGTCAGTCATCATTTCAAATCAGCAATTATTTATATGATAATAGTGTGACTATATCTAAAAATGGCAAATCTAGTCATTCACTGACCTCCAATTTGCTCTGTGGGCTGTATGGGCCTACATGTCTTTCACTGGAAAGCTCTTTGAGCTGTGTTCTTTACTCTTTGCTGTTCTTATTTGTTTTGGTACAAGAACAATCAACATTTGGTATGCTCAAGGAATGTGCTGCTGCCACCCTGCTGTCAGATCCTCTGTCACTAGAGTTATGATTCTTCCTAACAGATTAAAAACCGTTCAAGGTGATGGAAGCAATCTATCACAACATGTCAAACTCAGGAAGTTGTGTAATAAAACAAAAAGAGTAACCTGTCGGATAAATTGCTTATTCCATACTCTGTTTCTTCCTTACTGTCTATTGCCAAACACTCTTCTGCAATTTCCCAACTTTTGTTATAAATTAAGTACTGTAGCTTTTATCTTATATAGCTTATTTTATCTGAAATATCTTTGTGACCTTCTGACAGGTTTATTATTCACATTGATGACTTTCTCTTACACGCATTTCTTTCCTGTTTACTTTTGGCGCAACGTTGCAGCTAAATGTCAAATGTGCAGCTGTGTACATCCCCACTTTCAAAACCTGTTTATTCATCTGCTATTTCAGGAACAACATTTGACCACATCCTAATAGAAGTGCTATTTATGGATACACAGTAGAGATAAAAATAACGTGGCTGGAATGAATGACTCTACTCTTTATTAATGTGCAGAGCCATCTTATGACTGAGAAATGAATGGTGCGCTGTTTATCGCCCACATTTCTTTCCACATGGATTGCTAAGCACAACGCAGGGGGTCATGTTGAGAAAGTTAGTGACGCTGTCAGCTGGCGTGTAGGCCGGTGGGGAAAGCGAAAGTTAACATCAGCGTTTATAGGGGGAGGGATGGAGAATAAATAACTGCACTCGCTCCAGTCAGTCGGGAATTGTTTCACAGCAGGCTTTCATTGGACCTGTCGCCAGTCTCTGAATAAGCTGAGCTGCATGTTCTAAGGCCCGGTGATGTTGGGGTGGTAACTGGGGTTTTGTTTTGAATGGGGTAACCGTGGAAACCGCCATTACTAAGCTTTACTGAGCGATTCCTTCTTTGCCCCCTTAGGCTCTGCACACTGAATGATCTCCCCTAGTGAGCACACAGCCTGCTTGAAAATGAAAGTAAAGCTTCAGTAACCATCAATGTTACAGTGTTCATAGCTTTGTGCATGGTGCTGATTACAAAGCAAGAAGTTCTCTTTTTACTGGATCCAGTACTGACTGGATAAAATTTATTATGAGCTCATTTTTAAGTGGGTTCTTTCAATTAGCAGTGTTTGAACCCCCATGCTGTGTTACCAAAGCTCTAGTGCTTTTAAAAAAACAAAAGGGGGAGTGGGGGGGGGGGATTGCTGAGCCACTCTGTTTAGGGTCATGCAAAACGGACCGAAAATGAATTATTGCATGATTTTAGCAATTATATTTAGCACTCCCTTTCTTAATTTTTTTTTTTTTTTAATATTGAGCCTGTGTTCACTCGACTGATGAACACCTGTTGGATTAACCTTTAGAGCCATGCAGTACTCGCTTCTTTTCCTTTTGCTGTAATTGTTATTATTTTCTTTCTTTTTATTTTCTTTAGGTGTTTCCATATAACATTAATCACCATGGCTTTAGGATTAGAGATTAGATTAGATAGAACTTTATTAATCCCTTGGGTGGGATCCTCCAGGAAATTCAGTTTCCAGTAGCAAAACACAGACAGAAGTTGTATATTACAGAGTTAGAATATCAAATACAGGGGAATGAGAGAATATGAACATAAACATAATTTAGTATATATACACATATATAAATACAGAATATATAGATAGGAATAAAAGAAATGGCAACGGATATACTCATTTGTGGGATAGTAGGCAGCCAGAAGTGTCTATTGCACATTTCAGTTATTGTCAGTCTATTGCCCAGTTATTGTTGCCCAGTCTATTGCACAGTGACACAGTGACAAACCCTACAGTTTTGTTGTCCCCACCCTCCTTGTTCTCCTGTTTTCCCTCCCCCTCCCCACCAGTGAGGAGTTAAACAGTTTGATGGCGTGTGGGACAAAGGAGTGTTTAAGTCTTTTGGTCCTAGACTTGGGGAGAAGCAGCCTGTTGCTGAGCAGACTCCTCTAGTTGTTTATGACCATATGCAGAGGACGCCCAGGCTTGTCCATAATGTCCAGCGGTTTCTGTGGTGTCCTCTTCTCTGCCACTGTCACCAGAGTGTCCAGCTTCATACCGACCACAGAGCCAGCCTCCCTGATTAGTTTTTCCAACCTAGATAAGTCCTTCTTTGCTGTGCTGCTTCCATAGCACACCACAGCATAGAACAGTACTCCGGCAACCACCAACTGGTAAAACATCCTCAGAAGCTTCCTGCAGATGTTGAATGACCTCAGCCTCCTGAGGAAATACAGTCTGCTTTGGCCTTTTTTATACAGGTGCTGCGTGTTGTATGACCTGTCCAGTTTGTTGTTCATTCACAGCCTGGGGTACTTGTTGAACACCTCCAAGTCCTCTCCCTCTATCTGAACTGGCAGTGGATCTGGTCTGGACCTAATGAAGCCCAAAACCAGTTCCTTGGTCTTCGAGGTGTTGAGTTGCAGGTGGTTTGTGTGACTCCATGTAACGAAGCTCCTTACCAGACTCCTGTCCTCCTGTTCCTGATCATCCCAGATACACCCCATGATGGCTGTGTCATCCACAAATTTCTGAATATGGCATGATTCAGAGTTATAGCAGAAGTCAGAGGTGTACAGGGTGAAGAGAAGAGGGGACACAGCTCCCTGTGGCACTCCTGTGATGCTGACCACAGTGTCAGGCGTGATATCTTTCAGCCTGACGTACTGGTCTGTCAGTGAGGTAGTTGGAGATTCATGCAATCAGGCAAGGGTCCACCTGCATCCTGTTCAGTTTTTCCTGGAGCAGACAGGGCCTGATTGTATTAAAGGAACAGGAGTCAAGGAACAGGATCCTGACCGTGCCTTTTCCCTTGTCCAGATGTGAGTGGGCTCTGTGTAGGTACAGAATAGCATCTTCCACTCCGACATCGACATCCCCCTTGTAGGCGAACTGTAGTGGGTCCTGGGCATGTTGTACCTGTGGTCGGAGGATGTTGAGAAAGAGCTGAGATAGAGATAGGTAATCATAAGATGTGACGTCAGTACCACCAGTCAGAAGTCATTCAGCTCAGTGGGCTGGTTCTTTTTGGGGACCGGGATGATGCAGGATGTCTTCCAGAGGGCGGACACTCTCCCCAGTTGCAGACTGAGGTTGAAGATTCATTGCAGCAGCTCCCTAAGTTCAGCAGCACACGCCTTTAGCAGCCTAGGACACACCTTGTCTGGGCCTGCTGCCTTCCTGGGGCAAAGCTTTCTCAGTTGTCTCCTGACCTGGTCCACTGTGACACTGGGAGTGGATTGGGAGGGGTTGTGATGTTGAGAGAGGGATTGGAGGAGGGGGGGTGTCATAATGTCATGGAGGGGGGGAATCGAAGGTGGCAGGAGAGTAGTGAGAGGGCTCAGTTATAAGGGAGAGGGAGTGGGTGGGAGGATTGTGGGCTGGTCAAACCTGTTGGTCAAACAGCATCCTCCTTTTCTGGGGTCTATCCCCTAATGGAGCTTGTTGTAAAAGGGGGGCCTTTGGACGAGGGCTGTGTATTGTGTAAGTAGACCAGGGTGTGGTCTGACTTCTCTAGTAGGGGGGGAGTGCATCTCTCACATTAGCACACAGTAGGTCAGTTGTCCTGTTCCTCCATGTGGGACAATTCACAAACTGGTAAAAAGCAGTTAGAGTAGAATCCAGCTTGGGCTGGACTCAATGAGAACTAAATGATGTCATTATAAAGAGAAGACATGATTCACATTCCTCAGTGTCACGCTATATGGGGGTGGCTGCAGCTCAGGTGTGGAGCATCTACTAATTGGAACGTCGGTGGTTTGATCCCTGGCTGCTCCAGTCCGCATGCTAAACATCCAAGATACTAACCCCAAGTTGCTAATGAATGTGAATGTGTGTGAATTTTAAATAGAAAACACTCAAGCATAAAAAAAAAAAATGCATGTATGAATGGTTGTGAATGGGTGCTCAGGTGGAATAGAAAAGCACTATAGAAAAACCAGTGCATTTACCATTTATCATTCTGTGTGATGCTGTGCAAAATCAAATACATGATTATCCACGTGTGCTACATTATCTGTTAATTTTGTATTAAATGCTTTGACCAAATGGTCAATTTTCAGGGTCATCCAGAGGTGTCAAAGACTGATCAAAGTCAGCCATTCTTTTTCACTAATCTGTACCACGATTATAGTCACAGAATGTCTGTCTCTTTTAATACTGTTGTCTTTGTTTGTGAGGTCCTTTCCAAACACACACTAACCCACACTCAATTTGCATGCAAGTCACAGGAGGTCCGACTTCTATATATTATGTGCGTGGTCGATGTTGAAATAGTAGGAGCAATATGTAGACTTGTTCTTTCATTAGCTGTGCGCTGCTAGTAACACCGCCAACATAATAATGGTTCCTGTACAAACATATGTACATTACATAAATGCACAGTAATACAAATAGATCCTTAGCTTCTTTTTCTTTCAACTCAAGTGATTCATGAGTCGTGGAATGGCGTGACAGGAATGCGTTGATCACTCAGTATGCCACTGCCTGTCTTCAGCACCACTGAGTGAGTAACTGCAGTGAGGCAGGGAAAACCGGGTTTGAATGAATTAAAAAGACAAAAGGATGAATGAATGAATGAGAGAATGAATGACTAGTGCAGTAAGGCTAAAGATAAATGCGAAAAAAAAATTTGTGCAAGTTTGTGCGGCGTGCTGTGTTGCAGCT
>VURO01003167.1:10595-28710 GCA_015108175.1 Pelvicachromis taeniatus | reverse complement strand
ATGTGCAGACATGTTCAACTAGGGCTGGGCAGAACGATTATTTTCCGAATCGATGAATCTAGTGATTAATTTTTCGATGCATCGATTAATCTAATGATATATGTTACTGCTAAGCAGCTTAAATGAGTTTTGCATTTACGGAGGTTGGGTGTTTATCTCTGAGTGTATGTCTACGTGGGGGGTGTCTGGATGAATTAAAGGGTAAAAACCAGCGTTAGTAAAAAAGATGAAAACTTACGGTCGTTTTATGATCGGCCATTTCATCCTTAAAAAGCCGGCAAAGACTGAATCACTTCCTTTTCGGTTAAAATATCCCCATACTGTAGAACTGTGTGTTCGGGGGGCGTGGTTTAAGTCGACGTGTTACCGCTACTCGCTTCCACCATGTGTTTTTTTTTTTAAGTGACGAGGCATCGATGCAAATTTTCTACGTCGACGTATTTTACGCGTCAACGTAATCGATTACGTTGACGCGTTGTCCCAGCCCTATTCAGCACCTTGTGTTCAACTAGGAAGCCAGTTTTCTAGCCAGCTTTCCAGCTCCTACCCACACCTCACACCCTGCTCACTAAAAACAGGGGAGAGTTCATGAATTCCAATCCTTCTCACCTGTCCCCTCAGACTTCCCGTCGTCACGCCGTGAGCTTACCATATCACCCCTCCACTGCAGCAGAGCCAGAGACCACACCCCTGCCACAGTGTTGGGTGGCAGAAACTTTCTGGTTTCTGGCAATATTCTTTAAAGGTATACAAATGTTATAGTTATCTTGAGAGTAGAAGATGATGTCATTATTTAACCTCCTAGTGATACAGTTTATAAACTAGCAGACAACTTGCAACTTACCTCTAAAACTATCATACCTTCATTTGATCCAGAATGCTGCAGCGAGAGTACCAACAGAAAGAAAGAGAACATATTTCTCCCACATTAGCATGTCTTTGTGGCTCCCTGTGTCATGGCGGGGTGCGCCGGTGTTTTTGGAAACAGGACCCATAAGCAGATGCAGGGAGAGGGATTGCAGGTTTGAACAAAAAGCGATCCTTTATTTGGCTGGTGGCAGGAGATAAACATGAGAACTATGAAAAAACTATGAACACTGGTGAGCATAAGAGGCGACCTGCCAATGAACAAAGGAAGACAGAGGACTCACACAGGAGGTAATCAGGGGAAGTGAGAACACACGGGGAAACAGCTGACTGAAATTAAACATAAGCTGTGTCCCAAAACCTCGGACGCAGCCGACGTGGGCCATATTTGTAGGCCAATTACGTCACAGCAACGCGATGTAGGCTGTCCTAATTCGTAAGCTGCAAATGCGGCCAACATTTCCCCAAATTTGTAGGATGGGTCTGGTGTATCCTACGTGGCCCACCATAACCCAGAATTCATAGCGCGGCCCAGCTGATTCCAGTCTCCACCACTGGTGGAAGCTACTCCGTTTTAATATTACTCTTATTACACTTTCTGGGTCACAAAATAAACTTTTAAGATCAGGCGACATTGACAATCAAATCAAGGTCTTAAATAATCATATTTTGAAGACCTGATTGTTCCAGATTACAATCACAGAGCTCATTGCTCAGGATATAGAGACCCACTTTCCTTTTTGATAAGGCTTAGAGTTACAGCTGGATCAGCTGACCCTGAACCCTCTCTAAGTCGTGCTTCAGGGAGCCAGGCTACTGGAGGCTTGCCTTCCTATGACACATTAAGCATTTTTTCTTCACTCAGCTGTTTTCCTTCTTTGTGTGTTTGTATGTTTGTACACTCCTAAAGCATTTAATCATTAGATATTATTAAATATCAGTTATGAGAAACCCTGTCTCTCTCCTGTATTTAGCCTTTTGTCATGTCACCCTCCCTGGATGGCTGGAGGTTTCTTCCAGTTTAAAAGGAGTTCTTAATTTCTACTGTTGACTAGTGCTTCTCATCGGGGTTGTGTGATTGTTGGGGTTTTCTCTCTGTTATTGGAGGGTCTTTACAATACAAGCGCTTTCACAACTGTTGTTTAAGCGTGATTACTGAGACCACTACTACATTACTGGTTTATTTGTCAGTCTGAAAAATATTTTATTATATATTCAAAGACAAAAATAAAGATATTACAGTGGTTACAAATATCATCAGTTACTAATCAACAGTCATTAAATTTACAGGATTTCATTACCTCCTCAGTATCTTAGTATGTTGCTTAAATCATCGCACGTTCTTATTGCCTGCCCTACTTTTTTTGCACCGTGCAACAAGACAGCAAAGGGAAGACATGAAGACAAAGGAAAGGAGCCTGCTAGCTAGCAACTAAGGATGCAAACAAAGGTTCCAAAAACATTTGATGAACACTGTGATTGAACACTTGTAGTTCTTTGGGACTGACACAGTGAAAACCAAATGTAAACATAATTGTGTATATAGGTTTGTTTTATTATGCACATTCCAGCCTGAAGTCTTTCTTTTAATATCAAATCACTTCTGAGTTTATATATAGGAACAAACAAACAAAAAAACAGTAAGAGTGCAGGAAGGGTTTATGTGAAAATGTATTTATTACAAAGCACAACACGAGTGCCACTTTTTTTTGTAGTCATCTACATCAGATCTGTGGATGACTACACGTAAAGCGAGACCAACAACACTGAATCTTGTGTGGACTGCTACCTTCCAGTCTGCACTGAAAGCATGTTGAGTACTGCCTGACAAAAAAAAGACTTTATACCTGAGGTCTTCATTAACTACAGTGGTTTGGCGTGTCTGCAGTATTTCAGCTGTAGCACCTACAGACTGTCAATCATACAGTCCTTCTTGCCCTCACTTGAAAATGCCAAAACTCCTCTGCTAAGGTCAGCTTCTCTTGGAGGCTTGATGCATGATGCACACAGCTAGCCACAGACACTTTGCAAAGTAGGACAGGAAATCAGAAGAGCCTCCCCTTTCATATTATGTAAGCAGTAGTGAGACCCCAGCAATAGTGTACAGAGGACCCATGGGACCCTATTACTAGTGACACCACCAGGCTCCACAACCCTAAAACAGCGTACAGAATGAAAGAAAGGACGAAAAGGAGGAAGCAATGGAAATTAGATGGAGCATATGAAGGGAGGTGGCATGGTGAGGCACAAAAGTTGAGGGGGAGAAGTAGCTAAAAGGAGGACGAAGCACCAGGTGCGTGTGGGGGATGGTCAGCGCTGAAATAGAGGCACCATGAGCAGGAGGAGGTCAGCAAAAAGAGGATGATGCTGTACAAGAAGAAACTGGGAAAACGTTTGCTTTGGTTTGGAAAAAATGCTTTTTTGTTGGTTCCAAAAACTTCACAGAGCTCATTAAGCAAACAGCAGCCAAAAGACGTGGTCTTCTACTCCTAAGCCATCTTCGCGTCGATAAATGGATAGTTGAAACACATGCATTTTAACTGATGATAACTCTGATATATTTCCACACCCATCAGTGCAATGTAATTACAGTATTCCTCACCATTCCTTTCAGTGTCCCATAATTGGCTCTTTGAAACACAGAAACTCAATGCAGTATGTCTTACTTAGTGTATAATTGCATTCTTTTTCTGCATCCGTGTGCCTTTGGTCTGTCTGAACATGTCATTAAGCATCTGCCTGTACATTTAATGTAAGCACTTGAAGGAAAGAGTGCGCGTGTCCTCATGTGTAACTAGCGTGGCGGCGCTGCGGCAGCAGGAGTTTCTCCCTCCGCATAATAGTGCGTCGTTGTTGAGACAGTCATTACCGTGACAGATGAGCTTGAGCTTGTTGCAGTTTTTCCTCTTCTCTCAACAGGCAGATGTCTCCTCTTGATCTCCGTCTGTTGCCTTTTGTGTCGCCGCGCGAAGCGTTTGCCGGGATATTCTCCGAGTCAATTAGCTAACGAGCAGCTAACGAGGAGATAAGGCCAATTAAGATAATAGTGATTGTGATGATGGTAATTATGACAATGAGATTGGTGAGCCACCAGGTCAGCTTAAGGGAGAAGCATGTACCAGAGGCTCGTAAAAAAAAAAAAAAAAAAAATCCTCTCAAAATAACTCGTTGCAATTAAAGAGACACGTCAAACATCCGTCTTTTTTTTTTTTTTGAAGAGCTTATGTCGTTAACTAACACATTTGCTTTGATGGGGGAAGAACTGTTTGGAATTGCATGTAGTGACAGATTTCAGGCGGAAGAAAACAAAGCTGAGTAATTAGCGAGAAAATGTGTGCAAACAAAATACACGTCGGTTTGTAACTAATCAGGCGCACGTTAAGTTGTTGATTCAAATCTGTGTGTGGGGTAAAAGAAAAAACAGCAAAACAAAAAAAAAATAACGTTATTGTGCGTTTTTGGTGTGACTGACATCAGTGGCCCGTGTATCAGTGTGGTTTTAAGAGCCTGTGAAGATGATGGGAGTGCTAAAGCGCCTCAGGAGACGCTAGAAGGGGTGATGCGTGTGTGTGTGTGTGTGTGTGTGTGATGACTTCTTGTGGGCATTCAGTGGGTTTTCCCCAGAGGGTAACAAATGTGAAATGATTATTTCCTTCCTGCATGCACACAAATTTACTGTATAAAGAGCTTCAGTAGAAAATAAACAAGCCTTCTGTGAGACTACCGCATTCAAATAGTTTATTGTAAATAACATTCAGTATAAGAAAAATGTTTTTTGGGTTTCTTTTTTATCTGGATCCAACCTCCCAATTTTCAGCATACACAAATACACACACGCACACATACTGATCAGTAATGCCATAACCTCCCCTCTAACCCTTTGAGCCACACAAAGACACAGTAAGTGTCTTTGGGATATGTCACATGCTCACTCTAGCGTGAAATACACGATGGTGAGAATTTTTTCCCTTTCCTTCTCTTTATTCTCTCCTTATGTCTTCCACAGTTTGTCCCTTCCTCTAATGTAAACCATGTCACCCTTTGCTTTATCAAGCTAACAGTAGCAGTTTTATAACCAACCAGTAGGTGAGACTGCTCCAGTACGGCATTCGCTCGCTTCCGATCTTCTGGCCCAGTCAATTGAACTGGACATGTTAGATTAAGGCATTTAATTCTCTGTGATTTCTCATTAAAGTTTAATGTTTTTTTGATGGAAATATGTCATCAACCTTACTATGCACTTCCCAGCTCTAAGGAGGATGGGTAAGGTGAACTGTAGCTTGCAGGACGGGACCAGTTGTAGTACAGCGGGTCAACCATTAGACATGTTAGATGGATTATTAGGCACTTTCTCTGAACTTTTAGGTCCAGATTTACTATCTGCCTGTGCCATCGCAAAACCCTGTTTTTGCTTTTGTCAAGATGTATTAAAGAGGTGCAGCATCAGTTATGTGAGTGAAAGGCATGATCACAGTAACTTTTGCAATTAAATTTATTGCATGTTTTGTGGGATTTGTCCTTTGAGAGCACACATTTTGGGAAGGGAATTGTATCAGAAATGGGATGTTACTAAAGTTTGCGGCAGGCGATTTATTACCAACTGCACCAGATTTAATACTAAATAAAAGCAATTTCTTGCACCAGATGTGGCTGTGACAGTGCTGACAGATGCATGGCATGGGAACAAGTTGTGAGAACGAGTGTGTACAACCTCTGTTCGGCTGAGTTGAGGCCCACTTGTTTCTGGCCTTGAATAATACAGTCCCGCTCAAAAGTTTAAGACCACTTGAAAAAATGGCAAAAAAAAACTCACATTTTGCATGGTTGGATCTTAACAAGGTTTCAAGTAGGGCTTCAAGATGCAACAAGAACAAATGACAGTGAGACAAAACATTTCTTAACAGGCAATTTATTGAAAACAACGCTTAAACTGAAAACTGAAACTGATCAAAAGTTTAGGACCACGCCTCCAAAAAGGTTCAGTCCAGTCCAAGAATCACAGTACAAGACCCATAGTCGTAGATTTTCACTATTACAGTTTGGGGTAATAGTTTGCGGTGTTTCAGGGTTTTTTTTAGTGCATTTCTGCCCTGAGATTTGTCCACAATAAAAACAACAGTGTTAACTTGTAAAATGGATTTCTATGTTTTTTCTCAGCAACGTGTCGAGTGCATTGGTGTACTTACTGGAATTGTAGTATTTTTATTCATAGTATATTATTAGTAAATCACTGAAAAGACTTTCTACCCAACACACTAGTCAAATCTTTGTTTGTCAGATATGTTTAACAGCTGTAACTTTACTTCTTTCTTACCTTTTCTTTTTCATTTATTAATTATTTGATTTGAAAAGAGACCTTGTATAATATTAACATAAATGTTACCATTCACCCCTCCGTGGATCGCTACCTTATTGTGGTGGAGGGGTTTGTGTGCCTCAGGGATCCCAGGGGCCATGGCAAATTGGTCCTGGGTGAGGGACCAGACAAAGAGCGATCCAAAAGAAAGAGATCCAGCAAGGGAACAGTTTACCCTGCCCGGGATAGGGTTACCGGGGCCCCGCCCTGGAGCCAGGCCCGGGGAGGGTGCCCGAGGGCGAGCGTCTGGTGGCTGGGCCTTAGTCCATGGGGCCCGGCCGGGCACTGCCCGAAAAAGGGACATGGGCCCATCTTCCTGCAGGCCCACCACCAGCAGGAGGCGCCTTAGGGGTCGGGTGCATTGTGAGCTGGGCGGCGGCCAGAAGCGGAGGCCCTGGCAGACTGATCCCTGGCTACCAAGACTGGCAATCCTCCTCGCCTCCTGGGTGAGGTGTTCCGCGCATGTCCCACCGGGAGGAGGCCCCGGGGCAGACCCAGGACACGCTGGAGAGATTATATCTCTCGGCTGGCCTGGGAACGCCTTGGTGTTCCCCCGGATGAGCTGGAGGAGGTGGCTGGGGAGAGGGAGGTCTGGGCTTCTCTGCTTGGGCTGCTGCCCCCGCGACCCGGCCCCGGATAAGCGGAGGAAGATGGATGGATGGATGTTACCAGTCAATGCGTTGTACCAGAGTTAGCTTAAGCTAATTTGCATATGTAGTCCCTTAGCGGGTCATATACAGAAGACTATAAAAGTGTCACATAAAAAGTAAAACACAACACCTCCACCAAAAAAAAGTCTGTCGATCTTTCAGCGTGCATTTAAGTTTGTTTTATAAACTTGTGATAGAGCTGCAGTTCTGCTTTCACAGTGAAGGCTGATTTCCAAGAAGCTTTCAGCCTTTTTTTGCTTTATTTTGCTTTCTTATCCATTTAATCTTTTGTACAGTTGTTCTTTACATGTGCTTTATAGATAACTTTAAGTTGAGTCCTCCCATCTGCACAGCTGTGGCCTCATCCTAATTTGCCATGCTTGGTAAGTCTGGCCCTGACATGGTAAACAGTGGATGCTAAACTGGCACATCAACTCCCAGTCCTAACAGATATTTCATGCCTGCATCAGTGGTAAGTTTTCATACCTCACTTATTAAATTAAAAAAAAAAAGATCTAAAATCTAATCCAATTTTTAATATGTACTTAATATTATCCCTTAAGCTGTTGCGTCTGTAACATGTGAACCAGGTGCACATGTACTCTTTGGCAAGGCAGAGATATATTCAGTGAGATAAAATCAAAGGAGAACAAAAGTGGGATTAAATAATGGGTCTGTATGTACTGCAAGCTCCAGCACAATGGCACAGAAGATTATCTTATTTAACTGACAACAAAGCTCTTGGGGATAGCACATTTGCACTTGATAGATGAAAGATGGTACCATGAGATGAGAGTTTCCTTTTTGTAGGGGAATGAGAAAAAAAAAAAACAGTAGAAGTACCAAACAAAACAAAAAGAAATGTGTCGTGGATTAGCTTGCCAAGTTATTTTCACTTTTAACACAAAGAGAAACAAGATCCAGTGTGAGTGCGCGTCTCTCAATGGAAAGACAGGTGGAAGAGAAAAATCTTAGGCTAAGAAACATTTTAATCATAGTCATGTATTTATTCATTTCAATGTAGTAAAATTCCAATTTGAACATTTCTCCTATTTGTCTGTCTAAGTGATAAAATATCAGTTGATCCACACGAATAACTGCAGTTTTTCACACAGCCGCCTTCTGAAATATGGTGGTGTTGATGTGTTTTAATATTTTAGTGTGAGTTTTTAACTGGCGTGACGCTCATGTGGGCCAAATTAAAGATGTCTTCTGTAACATCTGCAGTGCACCCTCACATCTTTACCACATTCTCTAAAACGGTACAGAAGACATTTTTTGGCCTTCCTGGATAGTTTCCCCTTCATGACGACTTGCTTTGGCTGACAGGTGTCCAGACTTAGACAGCTGGAGCCGATCAGTGTCTGTAGGTCTCATTCATTAATTTGGTGAGTGAAATTCTACTCTTCTATTAGTCCACTTCTCAGCACTAATTCGATGATATGTGTGTCTGTATTACCAAAGTCAAGCACGGTGGTAGAGGGAGGATGATTTGAGCTTGTTTTGCAGTCACACCTTTGAGTCTCTGAGTCTATAGCAGATGCCCCTGTCACCGTGAGTCCTCCCAATAAGCACTGGCGAGAATCCTGCGTTTTACTTGCTCAATTTTATTTACACACCTTTTCAGACACAATCCTTTTGCACTCTGTGTGTCCGGCTATAGAGCCCCGTAGCACCTGTCTCCGGCCCCACCCTACAATCAGAGGAAAGGTCAGTTAGTCGTGTCCGACAGGGGTACCACCTTCCTCGTCAGGGATTGCTTCCCCAGAACACACCACTCTGCCTCTCCCTTCAGTGACTGAGCCCAGAGACCAGAAATGGGACCACACACTCACTGAGCTGACCATGAACTCTTTATACCAAAGTTCATTTGTCCAGCAGCTGAAGCTTGACCCAGAAATGGATCGCACAACAGGACAACGACTCCAAGCATTCTTTTATTTTGATCAGTCAAAGTCCAAACCTCAACCAGATTGAGACGTATAGACAATTTACTGGATATAAAAATAAGAAACATATAGGTATGGGTAACTTGTTTCATGGGTAGCAATTTCCTCTGAAAGCTGTTTTCCCCTAATAACTGTGAACAAAAGCATCTATGAAAGCAGAGGTGTGCTCACCAGCAAGGTGTGAATGTGGCAAAACTAGTGTTGCGTTAACAAGCTGAATCATGTGATCCACACCTGATGTAGATGTTTTTAACAAATCTTAATCTTTTTTTTAAATTCTAAAGATTTTTATTTTTTTGCCCTAGCAGCTGGCAACAGTAAGGTGGCTAATATGCCTCACCATCTTGCCAATCAAACTTCTTAATTGCGTGGGTGATATGTGAAATAAAGGTTAGCTCAACCTGTATTTAACCCCGTAGCACCGCTGTAAAAGCCTAATTGTACTTAAAAGCTCACTTATTACAAAGTATTATAAAAGAAATTTGACTGCATGTTAGTCAGGTGCCGTCCATGCCGATCAGAGATCGCTCAGAGCACGGAGCATGCTTCTGTCTGCTGCTGCATTTTTATTGTTTTCAGTAGTATCGAAACAATTAGCATTTTATACTTGTGAAAACCATATCGCAACTAACTGAAATTCAGGATGAACGGACAATAGCGATTTGTATGCGTCTGTGATTCATACAGTAATAAACTGGATGAATCATTTTGTGGTTGATGACCCATTAAGAATACAATAACAGTGCAAAAACGAAGGCTTGCATATATCAAAGTCTCTGGAGGCCTCTTAAGATTTCAAAGAAGATAAGTGTGATCCCTCTGATGAGACAGAGGGCCCTTAATTTCATGACATCCTGAAGAGATTTTTGGAAGTACGTTTGGCTGAGTTGAGATGAAAAATGTGTTTTTTTCCTGCATCAAAAGAGCAGCTTTGGACTGTGGGACAACAGCAACTAGCAGCTGGAGAAGAAAGTGAAAAAGGTTAAGTTCACCTCCTGCAGGTGCTGTTCCTCTGCAGCGATTATCATCCTCCACCATGCTCTGATGGCAAAAGCAGATAGACAGCCTCCGCCTTGTATGTTTACTGACAATATTGCTTTTAAAGAGACGCCGTCCTTCAAGGCTCCCGAGGATGGCCCTGACATTTCAAGGGAACATTCTCTGAAAGGTGCTGTCTTTATTGTGATGTCTATTGAAAGTGACAACAACAGCTTGCATTTACCGGCCTCCCTTACTCTCTAACTTGGTGCAGATGGAAGTGCATTTGATGTAACGTGTTTTCACTTCTACTCCCAATCTTAAGCCATTACTGAACATTACATTGTCTGGGGATACAGGACATTTGGTGGAAAGATGGAAATGATTTGATTTGGCTCTTATAAGAGAAACAGCAAAGCAGAGCCCGTTTTTACGCAAACCTCTGACAGTGGACAAACTCATTCAGTATATAATTTAGGGTAGAGAATCTGTAGGAAGTAGTTTATTTAAATGAGTCCACTCTGTGCCTAAGCTGTAAAAATATGCTTAATATAAGGGAGACCTTTTCATATAATCCCCACCTCTCCCCCCAAAACACACACACACACACACACACACACGCATTATTATTATTTTTTTGGCATCCCTAAATCTCAAAGAAAACTCACTTGAAGCAATTTAAAAAGTCAGCCAAAATTAGCCGCACAGCGGAGCTAATACTCCAAGGAAGAGCAAATGACAGTCATTTACCTTCCAGCTACCTATCATACAACAAACTCCCCGCTCTCCTCACTGTTCCTCAGCTCATTCCGGAGCAAATAGACTCTAAAGACAAGCTCTCATCTCATCCTTTAAAACCCCGGTGTAATTGTCCTCCTTTGCTCTAAGATGGGAGTTCACACCTCTTCCTCCACATCTTGCTTCTTTTATGTGTCTGATGTAGTGGTGAATCACACTCATCCATCTTTTATGCCCCTTTTAATAGACACTCACGGTAATTGCGCCGTTAACTTTGGGGACTTCTGGCGCGGATGTTCGTGAAAGATCAGCCCTGCGTTTTGGGGATTGGATGAGATTGGATGGTACGGCTATTTTGGGTTTCAACTGCTATAATAATGATATGCAGGCAAGGTAAGCTTGATCTTGCATATATTACATGACGGTTTCCAGTTTCATTCCAGTGCTGTCACATAACTGCATTCACCAAGAAATACATACAGACTCAAGAGGTATTTGTGCAAATTCATATGAGGCAACTAGACAGTAGCTTTATCGTGGACTGGAATGAAATAAATCTGCAAGGAAATTTAAGAATGCCAGAATTATGGAAAGGCTATGAAAGTAGTATCCTCTGGCATGCCGAGTGTTCAGCGCTTATATAACCCCGGCTCCACTGCATGCACACTCCACGGAATACCAAACAGGCTTTGACTTAAACGGCAACTTTTCCTAACCTAATGTGAAACAGCCAATCTCTAACCCCTGTGCACTGCTTTTCTGCCCCATGCTAGGGGTTAAATGGCTTTAAATTGTGGGGCAAAAAGGCAGGATGAACGTGAGGTGAGTATGAGGGTCTTGGTGGTGGTGTTTTGACGGTGAAGCCATGGTCAAGCACGGCTGCCTGGTTGTCTGGAGTGATCCACCGCCATGGATGGGTCCACCACAGGCTAATTTCATCCTCCACTGAGCAGCGGAGCAAAGGGGAACCGGCTGTCCTTTGAGACCCACGTCAAGCTCCCCTCTCACAGGCTTGGGATTGACATGGTTCCCTGAGGGGCATCTTTTGGTGGTGGTGGGGCACGAGTAGCGAGGAGGAGCAGGTTGGCCTGATCTCACAGAGAGTTTATTATGAGAGGCTGATACTGATGGTACATACTTGGGAACTTGGGTGTTTCAGAGTATGAGATGCTTTGTTATCAAAGGAAGAAATCATAAGAAAAGGAACGATCCTCTAATTAGATCCTGGTTGTCTATTAGGTGCTTCTTTATCGTTAAGATGTGAGTCACATGATCGAAAATGTTTTAGCAAACTAAAATTTTATTAAAACCAAGCGTGAAAAAAGCATAATGATTAAACTACATAATCTATACTTTTATAATACAGTAAGCGGTTTCATTTCTGTTGCCAGGGTCTCTTGTTTTTTTCCTGTAAGGCGCATGGGTACCTGAGAAAGTGTCTGTGACTAACTGAAGTTCTAAGAACCGAAGAAGCTTCTCAGATGAGAGGTAAAATGTCTTCAAGGAAACTTAAAGAAGTCCAGACAGTTTCTTTCCAAGCTCCTCAGACTACAATGACCTGGATGACTGAGAAGCTTCAGACTCATTCATGTGACCAATCTCAGCTGCAGGTGTCCCCAACCTTATAAACAACAATTAACAACAGTACATTTGTATAATGGCTGAAGCATTATTGACAAACAATGGGCCATGAGGTCAGTTTCATCATTTCCTTACCTTAATATGCATCAAGACATCTCCACTCAACCAAATCACTCGTCAAGCCTTACCTTGCCCACCTATGACATCATTAGTACATCACACTACATTCACAGACCGTTATGGTCAGAGATCCTGATGTTGTGTTTTTGGTTATATGCCTCTGTAACTACTGGATGAATTAATGTTAAACATTCAACAGATGACGTGGTTCAGTTCATCAGGTGGTGTCCTCCAGCTCGCACTGGAGCGGTTCACAGCTGAGTGCGAAATAGCAGGAAACAGAATTAGCACTGTTCGGGGTGGCTGTTCTCAGCAGGAAAAGTGTGGAGTGCCCACAGAGTTTAAGTTTCTCACGGTCTTGTTCACAAGTGAGGGAAGAGGGAAGCTTGAGATTGACAGATTGCTGCAGTGTCTTCAGTGTTGTGTATTGCTGTACTAGCAAAGATTTACCAAACAGCTTACCTCTTTTTCTTCACCTATGGTCACACGCTCTGTGTAATGGCAGTAAGAGTGAGATCATGGATACAATGAGCTTTGTCCAGAGGGTGGCTAGACTCAGACATAGAGATATGGTCATTCACCATGTGTTTATAGATCTCCCTGCATTCAACCATACTTGTTATTAATCTCTGGCTCTCTTCCACTGCATGTCTTTTATCCTGTCTTCCTTCTTTCACCCCAACCGGTCGCAGCAGATGGCCCCGCCCCTCCCTGAGCCTGGTTCTGCCGGAGGTTTCTTCCTGTTAAAAGGGAGTTTTTCCTTCCCACTGTTGCCAAAGTGCTTGCTCATAGGGGGTCATATGATTGTTGGGTTTTTCACTGTATGTAATATTATCGGGTCTACCTTACAATGTAAAGCGCCTTGAGGCAACTGTTGTTGTGATTTGGCGCAATATAAATAAAATTGAATTGAATTAAATTACATATTTAAAGAAATAGATTTTCTTGTTTTCAATGATGAGAAGACATCAACACTCCTGTAACAGAAAACTGCAGTCAGACGGTGAGAAACAAGCATCCTGGGTGTGCAAAGATTGAATTTAATGCACCTCTAACATGCAAACTTCTTTTTTTTCTTTTATACTTACTGAACAACAAAACATATAAAAAGATGTTGAACTTTATGGGGTCCGCCGCATGATTTCAGAAGCTTCAGTACTATATCAAGTGTAATGTTTTTAGACTGTACAGTAGCAATTGGATGTTTCAACTCTGAACCATGACATCCTCGAGTGGGAGGGTCTGCAGTGTCAGCCAATCGCTGCCCTCTGGTGGCTTTCAGTTTGACCCCCTTCCACAAAGTGTAAGTTGCTGTGTTCCCGTTCCCATCTGGCTATTCCCAGATCGTTGAGAATCCTCCACACAGACTACAGGAAAACCCTCGCAGAGAACCTCATGTGGGAGCAGCCAGGTTTGCTAATGGATCAGATCAACTTGGTGATTGTCCTCTCTGAGGCCTCATTACATCATGAGTATCTTCTCTGGTAAAAACCAAAAAACGGTTTTGTGCCCAGATCCAACCAGGTTGTCTGTCTGTAGGAAGCCATTGTTAATGTTCTAGGGTGAACTGGGTAAATGGAATCAGTCTCCTGTGATTTTGATCTATCTTTAAAGAAATGACAAAGAATTTTGAGCTTTCTACGTGCAATGCTGAGCTTTCTTCCAGTCAGAAACACATCATTGCTCTTTTTGTCACACTCAGGCAGGAGTATGGTGTGGCTACACTGTTTCATCATCCAAAAACAATCTCTGGAGTATATTAATGATCCACTTCTTGTCTGATGTTTTCAGCTGGAAGGTGACAAATGACTACAAACTGCGTGACATGTTGCAGTACGTATTATTTGTAGCCTAGCCTCCCAGGCACTTGTTATGCACAGATCCTGTAAACAGAAAAATATGAATTTCATGCCACTTGTATTCCAGTAGATTTTTGGGAGTCAAAAATGTGCACCGAGGAGGAATTGACAGATAAATATAAGTTGATTTTTGTCATTTTTGATTAATGTGCAGACCTGAAATTTGATGTCAGCCACTTTGCAATAGGCGGAGTAACTGTTGTTAACATGGGTTTCTGAAAGAAGCACCTCTGTGTTGTCCGGACATGCCTGTGTCAGGTATTAGATTAGCCTCTTCGCCTAGACCTTTAGACAAGAGTGTGTTTGTTCGTGTTGTAATTCTGTTATCTCCCTTTCTTTCTCTCCTCTAATCTGGACACCTAACAGCCACGCAAGTAAGCAGTTCTGACAAGGCTTGTGCGCAAATTGAATTTTTCTTTCCCTATCCCTTTCGATTTATAATTCCCTCTCTCGCCCTACAATCAAACTCAATTTCTGACCCCTTAGACAAAAGGCTCAGATAAAGCAATTAGTTTGTTCTGTGTGAGCTCCTGGCTCAGCTGACCTGACAAGGAGTTCGAAGCACTAAAAGCAGCACAAACAGGTGATGACGGTCACTGGCAGACAAATTCAGCTCTACAGAGATGAACTCAGAGTCAGCAGCAACAAAGAGATTCAGCCTCTGGAAAGGAAGGTGAACATGAAACTGAAATAACTGGAAAAAAAAAAAAAAAGTGTCCAGAGTCCAGACAGCTCCTCCAGTACGTCTCGCCTGTATGCCTTTGATCACTGCAATTTCTACCTTTGACATCTCCAAGTCTTTTTTTCCCCCCTTCTTTAACAGGGTATTCGTCTATTTTACTGCACTCTCAGACTATCAGGTGACAATCTTTCTTTTAGTGCTAAAAGGCAGTTCTATATGAGGGCAGTATTTTAAGATGAAATGCACAAGGCTGCGAGATGTCTCTGTTTCTGTGTTTGGATTCTCTTTCAACTCAGACACTCGAGTACTATGAGGCATGCACATGCTGTATAATCATCCCAGAACAGAAAGTTTGAAGAGAAATTTTACTTTTGAAGAGTTTCAGGGCCGTCAGTTCTTATAGATAGATGCTTTGATGCACATTATAATCCAGGCGGCTTGTTTACCTTTTCATTGTTTTGTAAAAATTGGAATCCTGCTTTGATGTTGAATTCTTTCCTTTGTCTTCCAGCTTTGCCGTTTTCGTGTGCTTTGAAATTTCCTTAGTCCCTTCTTTCAAAGTAACACCAAATGAGCAAAAGCTCTTCTATAGAGCAAGTAAGAAGTGAAGGTACAGGCTATTTGCACTTTGGACACTTTCTAAAGTCACCCTGACCATATCGCCTGCGTCAGAATTCAATTTAGCCATTGCAGGAGAAGACTGAAAACCGTAAAGGAGGATTTAGGGTGAAATACATGGCATGGGGGGATTCGTTAAGAAATATAGTTATCTTGCAGTCTGGCAGGGGAGATATGGATGTGGCAGAACTGATGAGGTTCTCAGTCATTATCTTTTAGGTGATAGCATGGTGTATTGCATGCAATTTTTTTCAGACCTCTTATCACTGTAATTTCCTTAAGGGAGTGCGTTTTTCCCCATCCATTCTGTAGTTTTAGGCTGATATTTCCAATCATTTCTGCTGTGAGATGATAGTAGAAGGGTTGTTACTTAATCTTTAGAAGTGAGATTGCGATCTACGCCAAAGATCAATGTGAAATATTTAAAGTCTAGTTGTTTAGGTGCTTGCCGACGTTGTGCACAGCATCCGTGTCGGTCCAGTCAATAAGAAACATCCATGCAGGAATTGGAAGTTGAAGCTCAGAGTGCAAACCCTGCTGGTTCGGTGCTGTCTGCCCTGGCACAAGTGACAGTCAAATGCATGGGCATTGGGCTGCGCTGTTTCTTCTGCCAGAAATTCATGCCTTGAACTGAGAGATATCATGGATAAACCAAAGCACTCTGCAATGACCCCGTTTGCACAGATCCAAGAGCAACCGCTAATAATTCCTGCAGAGAGTACATTTCTGTGCCTAATTGTGTGATTAAATTCATCGCTCTTCTCTGTCTTTTCACAATCGACAGCTCCATGCCTGCCACAGAAAAGGCTATCCACTCTGTATTAAGTGTTTGTGTTGCTGTGTAGCCCGCCAGTCTGTACACTTTGAGTCCCCAGAGATGCAAGCTCATACTGAATGGTGCCTGCTCAGCGGGGAGCTGGATAGTGTACGATAGCCAAATCCCGAGAGTTGGAATATCAGGCCTGCAGCAAGCAGCACTTTGTTCACGCATTGCATTTAACAGTTTGACAAGTTATTATTTTAAATGTTACTAATCAATGCTTTTAAAACATAGAAAGTACTTCTCCTTCTAAAGTCATTTCCTTTCTTTTTAGACTTTAACAAATGAAAGTGCTCTTAGCATTAATGCCTGAGAGGGCTACTCTCTGCTAATTAACTGTTGGTTAATAAGTTGAAACATGAAAGCGCTGAAGTGCAATTTCAAATTTAGCATCATAAAAATAAAACTTTTCTTTTCAAACATTTCTTTAGTAACTGCCAAATGTGTGTTTGTTGGCATTAATGGCTATACAGAATAAAGGTTTTGGTTTTTTCAACCTATGGTTTATAAGTCAAACATGACTTGTTAGCTATTATTGCTATTATTATTCACAAGTTGTGCTAATGTCTTCGGCTGACGTTGTGTTTAGCATTTGTTGGGTTTTGGTTAATATTTTTATGTTCTTATTTTCCCACTATTGATTGTTTACTGCAGCAGAGTGGCTGTTTTTACATGTTAAAATAAAACTATACAATGGTTCACTCAACGCAGTGGTGTGGATGTCTGTGAAAGGATAAGCACTGTGCAGTGGTATTTAAAGTACTTTAAGCATTTTGGTCATTTGGACCAGGAAGTACACACTACAGTAGTAAGGTTTTGCCTACGTGAAGCCAGAAAGGAAAGACAGCAAAATGCCACTTGTGTAAGTGAACAGATTTACCACTATTTAGCTCGATCCAGACAGGGAAGAATCAGTTAGTTCTTTTACACCTCCGAGTTTATTTGTATTTCTAGTTCATGTTTTCTTGTCTCTGTCTCCTGTGAGTCTCTCTTGTCCTCTGCGTATGTCCTCTTCCCCTTTTCTCCTCAGTCCATCTTTTTTCCATGTCAGTTTCTTTCTCCCGGCCCCTGTGTCAAACCCATGTGCCTTACTCTGCATCTTAGTGTGTTTCCTGTTTTATTTTGACAGTCTCTCGTCCTGTGGTCAGGGTGCTTCCCCTGTATCGTTATGTCTATTCGCCCCAGCTGTTTTCCCACGTCTTTCCACTTCCTTCGGCACCCTTCAGTGTATATATAAGCTGTCTCAATTCCTAGGACGCATCCCTCGTGGGTAACATTTGTAGGCTGATTACGTCACAGCGACGTGACGTAGGCTGTCCCAATTCATAGACTCCTACAAATGTGGCCGACAAATGCGGTCTACATTTCCCTGAATTTGTAGGATGGGTCTGGTGTATCCTACGTGGTCCACCATATCCCAGAATTCATAGCGCGGCCCTGCCAATTCCAGTTTCCACCACTGGCGGAAGCAACGGAGACGGTAAAACCGAGGAGGTTGAAGCGGTAAGGGCGGGGAGAAGCGGTTCGGGCGGGAACAGCTGGTGACGCAAATCTGAAGGCTAGACCGTCCCATTTTACAAGCCTCTCACTTCCGGCCTTCGGAGGACCCGGCCGACGTACGCCGCCTCGGCTACCAACATTTGTATAGCACTTTCTGCCAAACTGGATGAACGGCCCACTAGGATTTGAGACACAGCCTCTGTCTTCCCTTTTGGGTCCTTTCCTTCTGTTACCTGGAAAGAAAACAATCCTGCTTTGTAGTACAGGCTTCTTGTCACCTGAAATGAACGATGGCTATTTTATGCCTTTGATCTGATCACAGTATATTCTGAAAGCAACTGTCTGTCCGTTCATCCAGTTTGGCAGAAACTCAAAAAGAACAGTTGAAAAGAAACAT
>VURO01003167.1:0-10575 GCA_015108175.1 Pelvicachromis taeniatus | reverse complement strand
TAACTCAATAATTTCTACATGAAAAAGAAAAAAAAAGAAAAAAAAAAAAGCAAGAAGAATAAAGGCAGATACTAAACTGGTTACAAAATCTTTGGTGCCTACTAATTAATTTCCTTCCAAATCTTAACATGTGTAATATGTTCACTGATGCTTGAATCGCTGGGGAAGGCATACAACTGCAAGATGGCAATTCTGGTTGCAGTCAGTCTCATTTATGTGTTCTCTCATTCGGAAAGTTCTGTGAAGTCTTCTTAAAACTTAAAAAGTACTTTTTTGTTTAATGCACATATTTCAGGCTGATTTTTAGGGTGGTCATACTGTGTTCTGAACAAACTCAAAAGGTACAAATAAACAAAACCTAAAGATTACATGAAGACCAAAGCAGATTATCACATTTCACTCACTGTAAGCCATATTTATTCAAATTCTGACGAGGACTTCACTGAAGCAGTTGTGGTCACCCACTAAGGTCACTAAGCTTTTTTGAAAACCTGCTATCAACCATGAAGACAGCATTCTGTATGAGCTTGTTCTCAGCATCATTTAGTGGAAATGGAGAGCGCACATTAACAAGAACTGTATCCATGGGAAACACTGTCCAAGGTCAAACAAACATGACCAGTTAACAATGGCTCCGTTCTACCTTATTTTCTATTTTGTACTGTGACTTTGCTTCCAAAGTTCTGTCAAATCTATAGTTTTAACACGCTCATTGGTTTACAAAGGTGTAAAAGGATATGTGAATATTAAAATGCTCAGAATACCTCCACCCAGCTCCAGACTGGCAGGCGGTTTAATCAGCCACAGTGATGGAAAACACCTGCTGGACGATGAAATGTTCATGTGTTTTGAGATATCTCAGATAAACCTGTGGGAAAAGGAATTTCCAAGTTAGCCTCTTATTTCTGTTCCCATTTCATATTTTATTGTTTCAGTTGGAAAATGTGATGTACTTCATATTTCCGTTTCTTCTTCCTGACTATATAATCTGTATTTATTCAGCTCACTTCCTCAATTAAAATAGCCACTAAAATGTTATTGTTGTGGCCACTTTTCTATAAAAGCATACACAAGGTAGAATAAATAACATAGATTTTAAAAAATCCCCAAAGTCAATAAAATAAACAGCTGCAAATTATTTCAGATTAAAATGGTCTTTTCTCAGTCATCTGATAGAATACAAGTCTCAGATGGCTGAATGATTCACACACTCACTTTGGTCCCTGGCTATAGTGCTCCCTCTCTAAAATCCTATGAAGCATGCCAAATTCATGTCCCCTTGCATTGAAGCCTGGCACTGATGGAGTGCATGGCTGCCAGGCTCTTCACCCGGAGCTGAACAAAAAGTGCTTCTTTTAACCTGTACCTTTTCAGCCCAGGTTTCATGTCTGCCCAGATATTGCTCGTCAAGTCATTTTCAGTCCATATACCTTCGTTCAAACCAGAGATTACGAGCACGTACTGTAAGTCTCCAGAGGTGAAATTCAATAAGAGCTCTGAATGGTAAATAAAACAGAAAAGTCTCAAAGACCGGCCTACTAGTGGTATATCAGCTTATTTATTTCTTCAGCGTTTGATATAAATAGTATTTATAAATATTTGTTTTATTAGAATTATATTTGAGAATCTGACACTTTTTTTTGCCAGGCCCTTGTAAAATAAACAAAATAAATAATAGTTACAATTAATTGGAAACAGGAGATTCAGACTGCTGGAGACTAAGTTTGCTGAAGGCACCAGTGCTGTTTTGTAAGCGGACATAAAGCACTCTGCTCGTCTCCAATGGGATACATTCTGGTAGTTTTTACTGAAAAACTGTCACTTTTCACTCTCCCTCCTATCAGATGAAAGACAAGCAGACACAGCATGGATTTTAGCAGTCTGTGAACCACATCTAAAACAGGGCGGTCTTGTGGTGCTGGCAGTGTTTAAGAGCCATTACTTTCTCATTCAATTCATGTGCCAAGGTCATCAGCCGGGATAATGAGGTTTTAGCAACCAGTGACTCAGTTCAACACAACTTGATTAGTTATGTAAGACAGGCAGACACAGGTTATTGACTGAAGGGCTTGTGTTAGTTTGAAAATTGAAAAGAAAAAAAAAAAGTAGTAGTATATATATATATATATATATATATATATACATACATATATATATATACATATATATATATATATATATACATATATACACATACATACATACATACATATATGTTATCCCCCATCTTTCTCTAAATTTCTTCTAATTTCCTTCCAGGGCTTTGCTTCAGTCTGGAAGTTTGAGGTCCCTAAAATGGTTGGATTGATGATTCAAGCAGAAAATTTTTCTTGTTTATAATCTTCAGCAGCAAAAGAAATAAAAGAAAAGGGATTCTGTCTGACTTTTGACCGTGTGCTCATAGTACTCATTGTATTTAGGCGAACCATTAAAACGAACACTGTGTCCTTGTTGATAATAAGCTTAGCTGCCGTATAGGTTTAGCTGCTATTTTGGCTAGCCTGTTCATTTTAAATTATTCTGCAAATAATCTTAAGGTTCAGTAACATTTATTGTGCATTTTATTAGTTGTGCATGTTTAACTGAATGGCTGGTTGATGTCAGCAACTCGATGTATTTAGGCATGTAGACATGGTCAAGATGACTGAATGAAGATCAAACTAAGCATCACAATTTAGAACAAAGGTGATTGACATGACTTGGAATATGGCATTTTTGTTGGGTCCAACTGGACATGTCCGAATATTTCTGCTAATACTCATCTACTAGGATTTCTTCAACCTGTCATGAGCAGGCAGGAATGGTGGACTCAAAAGTGCAGCCTTACAGAGACTCATGTGAACGCAAAATAGCTTTAACGCTAAACTCAAACGTAACTAAACTAGAAAATACAAAATAAACTTACACAGGCAGCGAGAAACACACAGCGTGGAATGAGGGAGATCACAACACAGACCAAAGAAAACACAGGGCTTAAATACACAGAGGGAGCAATCAGGAAATGAGAGACAGGTGGGAAACACAGCTGGGACAAATCAGGGCCAACGAGTAAGGGAAGCAAAACCAGATACATTAACATGAGACACGGACTTCCAAAGTAAAACAGGAAACAACACAGAAACGCGGACTTGACAAGGGGCTATAGAGCAACTATGGAACAGACAGAAAGCAGAAGACTAAAACTCTAACATAAGCCACACAGGGAGTCTAAACTAGAACAATACTATAACTCATAGACAAAGAAAGCTCAACATAATGAAAAATACAGAAACAAAGAACCAAAAACACTGGGTCGACGACCCAGGCACGCTAACATAACCGTCTCTGTCATCTTTGCCGCTCCTGTCAGTAAAGAACAAGAAACTAATGTTACAGCCTGCTCTGTCTCACCAAAACTACCCATCTTACTAAGGATAATGCACCATGTCACTAAACTCAAAGTCACCTTTCAGTCCGGTGGAGTACCTTTGGGATGTGATGGAATGGGATCTAAATGAGAAGCAAATGTACAAAGGTGTAACTAACGGCGTATCTTGTGTGTGTATTTTGTCAAAGATAATAATCAGGGATATTTTTGGTCAACGTGAAATTCCTCCCAAAATAAGCATTCTCATCTTTACGTGGATGAGTCTGAACGTTATGTTTCTAAAACCATCTTTGCTGTTCTGCCACAAATATCTGGATACTATCAGTGTCATGCCTCTTTTTAATTTATGGGGTTTGATATGATAAGAAACCATCAAGGCCTCGGGTGATGTCCTAATTATATAATCTTGGAAAGTCATCATATTCTGGTCAAGATTTTTTTTCAAGGACAGTTTAGTTTCATAAAATCTTATTCAAGCTACAATTATAAATACTGCATGTATCTTATTCATTAGTGTCTTTTACACATACAGAAACGACTGGATTTTACTGTGTTTTTAGTAATAATTAGCAGGTATCTGTGCCCATACAGTGTATTGATGCAGATGGCAAACAAAATTACATTTCCAGTATATAATATATTCATCACATGCATTTTGTACTCTGCCTTGATGGCAAAATTCATTCATAAAGGCAACACAGGTCAGAGTTCTTTGAACTTGTAGTTATACAAAGGTATTACAATAATACGCAGGATTTAAGAAAGAAAAGTGAAAAGCAAAGAATAACTTACCATTTCAATTCTCTTAGTTAGATTTCTATTTGTGTGCAGAGTGTATCTGACAGTGCCTGTGACAGGTCTTTAAGTTGATCTGAGCATTGTTTCATGCCGAGCCGTGTGCCTGGAATTGCAATGCTTCACTCAGCCATTAAGGGCTTAAATTGTCTGTGCAAAAGCTCACCTCCAAATACACATTGTGCTGTGCATAACAGTGACACTAGTGAGGGGAAAAAAGAGGGGCATGAATTCATTAAATGTTTCAAGGTCATTTGAAATTAGAATTACGTCAGCCAATCGTAAGGGTAAATGGTTAAAGAGAATTTCCTGCACTCATAAACACAGTTTGCCAGCAGTGAGCGCCGTCTTACTTATGTCATCAGACATGACTGCTGATTCAGAATCTCTTTGAAGAGCACAGGCCTGCCGGAAGCATCCGTAGACCGAGCATTGAGGTTTAAGATTGGGAGAACACAGTGCTTGATCTTCCTATTTGGCTGGTATTTAAGTCTGAGTTATGGAAGCTATGAAGGACTTTGTACCAGCTGGGCTGACACTCAATAAACTTGAGTGTCTTTAGTAGGATGAAGAAATCGAGAGTAGATGGTCATGTTATCATTGCACAACCTGAGAGTTGAGTTAGAGTTCAGCTGAATGAGGAGAGAGTTCATAGAGTCATCAAAGGCTCGATGTAGGAAAACTGTGGATTGAATAAACTTCCATGCCAATGAATTTATGTCTGCTTATGAAAATCATGGATAGCAGTTCATCAGGTCAGGAACTAATACTAAGGAATATTAAAATCTTATTAAAGTTAAATATTAAAAGGACTTTAAAAAACTATTCTAATATCTTCTAAAAGAAGAAAAACTCTTCATTAGTAAAGCAAGAGAATGGAGCGGGAGATCGACAGACGAATCGGTGCTGCGGACGCTGCATCGGTCTGTTGTGGTGAAGAGAGAGCTGAGTGTAAAAGCGAAGCTCTCAATTTAACGGTCGATCTACATCCCTACCCTCACCTATGGTCACGAGCTGTGGGTAGTGACCGAAAGAACGAGATCGCGGATACAAGCGGCGGAAATGGACTTCTTCCCAAGGGTGGCCGGACTCTCCTTTAGAGATAGGGTGAGAAGTTCGGCCATCCGAGAGGGGCTCAGAGCAGAGCCGCTGCTCCTCCACATCGAAAGGAGCCAGTTGAGGTGGTTCGAGCATCTGACAAGGAGGTCTCCTGGGCGCCTCCTGGGTGAGGTGCTCCGGGCATGTCCCACCGGGAAGAGGCCCCGGGGCAGACCCAGGACACGCTGGAGAGATTATATCTCTCGGCTGGCCTGGGAACGCCTTGGTGTTCCCCCGGATGAGCTGGAGGAGGTGGCTGGGGAGAGGGAGGTCTCGGCTTCTCTGCTTGGGCTGCTGCCCCCGCGACCCGGCCCCGGATAAGCGGCAGAAGATGGATGGATGGATAGTAAAGCAATAAAAATACTGTGTTTGAAATGGCAATGGAAACACCAGGTTGGACTGTTATACTTGAAATGTGAAAACTGGGTTTGTCATTTGAATGACTGATTTAGATTTCCATAGCTCGACCAGCTATTGTTGACCATAGCTGACCAGTTTATTTGCCTTTAGCTGGACTTTCAACTGCTTGGCTTGTCTGCCAATAGTTTTCTCCAGAAATTGTAAGACTGGCTCTATTAATCTCGTAAACATTGTTATTGGTACTAAACAAGATCAATGTGAGCTCTTTGTTTCCCATCATTTTTGTTCATGCCTACTTTTCATGTCTTGGAAGGCAGATTGTTTAAGCAGCAATGCGCTAACCAATTAGCGCTGTAGAAGCAACTGATGAGAATGCAATGCACAGCCAGAGGCTGGCATATGCTGTAAAGAAAAATGTTAGGCGTTGCCAGGTACTGTAGGGAAGCACGGTGGCTGGGGGAATGACATAAATAAATACATCAAGCACATGCCTGCAAGCTACATTAGGCAATCAGGATAAGCCCACTGCTACACTTTCATGGCATAATCTTCCCTTCAACTTATATCAAATGTAACCCTTTTGATTAGAAAAAAGAACTCAGGTCAGCTGCTTCCCCTGTTAGGTTGTTATTCCCACTTTCTGCTGCGTCACTCGTGTAGCATGTCATTATCAGCATTTCCTACAGAAAACAGAATCACAGCAGGCAGTTTTTCGTGGTTCACATCCATTTGTTCTATAACAGAGCAAGCATCAGAGAACACAAAGTTAATGTTACCTTTTTTAAATACATAAACCTATTTGGCTTCATGTCAAGCTGAGCTGCCGTTCACATGTAAACAAATGATTTGCCAGGTTTGAAAGTGTAACACAGAATTAATCTTCAAATCATGGTAAATACATCCCCGCTGCGAGACAAACTGAATTGTGCTGATGTATGGTTTAAACAAGAACAGTTAGCAAATCCATTTGAGAGCTGTATCTCAAAGCTTCTTGGAAGTGTACTACTGTACCACGCTGTAACTAGGTCAACAGAATTTAAATTAATTCAGCTGTAAACTTTTGAGGAGATTACAAACAAATCATTTCAGAACAAAAATAGAATATTAACTGTGTGCTGCAACATGAGCATGTCGGTCCAGTCTGGCTGTCTAATACCTACCTGTACGAGTAGTGGAAGGGTCACTGTGACTTGTCATCAGCGAACAGGTGATGGCCATTAAAAACTCCTGCCTGTCAAGCTCCTCTCCACTCTTTCTCCAGATGTGGTAAAGGTGTCGTTGATGGTTGAGCAAAAAGCTTTCCAGTAGAGCAGCAATAGAAAAGGACAGGTTCCCCCATGGAATATGCACCATGTTGCATGCAAAGAGTTTACCTAATTCACTAGTAAGGCTTTTGTTTCAACTAGAGTTTTTGAAAATTAATCATATCTGTTTCTCTGTTTAAGTAATATTTCTTATTCAGTGTTTTACTGACAGAAATAAAAAAGGGAATTTCACAAAATGCAATTAAAACAGGTTGTGGTTATGTATATTTTTCTAATGTTCATTTTTGAGAAGAGGAAATAGCTTCTATTCGGACCCTGAGGTTGTAAGAGCATGTTATGTGCTGATATTTGGTGTCTGCTCTAACATCAGGGGGCTGATTGAGTTCAGTCACCAGGCATGCAGTTTAAAATACAACTACCCTCCAAACTCTGACTCCCTTCCTTCCACCTTCAACCAGCTAGCCAACCAGTCAGATGTGCGTTGGGGCAGGCAAGATTTTTCTGGTTGAACAGCATGTTTCCTTGAAATGAAAACCTTTGAAGGAAATGTATGTGCAACAGTGGGCAACGTGCTTTGAAGTGCATTTGCGATCGTTTGGTGAGTGTGTCAGAAGTGGTACCCTTTCAGTATTAAAACAGCATCACTTACAATGATGGAGCTGCTGTAGGTGCAAAGTCTGGGAAACATAAGCGTGTTTAAAGCACTTCAACTCTTATCCTACTGACTGGAGTCCATACAGACATCACATGTATTTTTTTTACATATCATATAAGTTTGTTTTATCATTACAAATGTTTCTGACTTTGTCAATCAGTTAATTCCAAATGAATTCACATCATTATATCTGTTTTGTTTAGTGTTAAAAATGCACATGTTTTTGGGTCCCAGGGGACCAATTTCACATGAAAAGGAGAGCTAATGCTGTTAGCTCACAAGGTCCAGTGCAAGCTGCAACCGTCCTCCTAAGATTGAGGTGTGCTTCAGCTGCTGATGTTAGTGTCCAACAGTCAGCAGGAAAATCTAGTCAAAAGTCTTTTGCTCTGAGTTGAGCAACTGTCTGCTCCATTTGTGATGAGTGAGCATGCTCTAAACCACGCATGATGCAAATTATAAACTGCATATAGTTTGATTTTATTTATTTATTTTAGCTGTGCATAGGCCCTATAGAAACACAGTGAGAGATTTGTTTGCATTACCAAAAATAAGTCAGACTCATTCCCAGTGGCCCAGTTTAAATTGGGGCAATTTTCTCAGTCTGAAAAAGGTGGAGCACCCACTCATGTTGGGAAAAAGTTGTTGCCCAAATGGAGGAGTTTAATATCTTGGGGTTTTGTTCACGAGTGAAGGGGGGTAGTGGAGTAGGAGATTGACAGTAGGACTGATGCAGCATCAGCAGTAATTGGGATACTGTACCGATCCATTGTAGTGAAGAGAAAGCTAAGCATGAAAGCAAAGCTGTCAATTTACAGGTTGATCTATGTTCCATCCTCACCTACAGCCATGAGCTCTGGGTAATGACCAAAAGAATACAAACTTGGAAACAAGCAGAGAAAAATAAGCTTCCTTCAACAAGAATCAGCCTTAAAGAAAAATGATGTCACTGGGGTCTCTGGTCATGTATTCCATACGCTACTTTAAGCTGCTCCCTTTTTCACAAGGGGGCGCCACAGTGGTTATGTCCACATGTTTGATTTGGCAGATTTCTACACTGGATGCTCTTCCCGATGGAAACCCCGAAGCGATCCCCCCTCTGGATCAAATCAGGGATTTTTTTTTGCTTGTTAGGCAATTTTATAATGGGGTCAGAAATGATTGATTTGTGTTGTATGTTTAATACAACATAAATCATCTTTGTGTCTAAAATTCAATGAATTATTATTATTTATTACTGGTGCTCTTTGAGAAACACTGACATTAGATGCTAATGAAAAACTTCAGACACGCCTACTCTCCCCGCAGAGGTTTGACGGATCTTCCAGGAATGATGACACTATATATGGAGAACTGAAAGGTGAGTAAACTGTCAATTCATACCTGTTGATCTCTAATCTGGATCCTTTCCTGTTCCAGAGTTCACTTCTTAAAGTTACCATGGCGAGAAACCCCGGTAACAATTGCACCACCTGTGGAGTACAGAAAACCCAGGGTTAACCCCTGAAGGTACCTTTATAAGCCAAAACCCTGCTTCATAGTGAAAGCCTGTGGTCAAACAGAAGTTAAATAAAAATAATGGTGTGGAAAACATCAGACATCACTCTGTCTTAACTGAAGTAACTATAGTACTTAGTTTATTGGCCAAACTCTTGCACACACAAGCAGCAACTTCTAAAAATGGCCCCCTATCCATTTCTTGCCAGCGCTACATACTCTGAGACCACGCCTTCTCAATTCAAACTGGCCAATAAAAGAACTGCAACTGAAGCAGGCTTCCTGTTTCCTGGAACAACAGGTTGTCTACCACAGAGGTTTGACCTGAGTAGCTTACAAACATTTTGCTGCATTAGTGCTTCCCAACACTTCTTCTTTCACCCCAGCAGATCATCTGCCTCAACCTTTCCCTATCCCCTGAATCCTCCTCTGTCCCACCAGTCCTCGATATGTCCTTCTTTACTACATCCATGACTCTTTCCCATGCGCTTCCTCTTTCCAACTTAAACATAATACAATGAAAGTAGTAATTTAAAGGGCTTAAAATCTGTTCCTTATAATTCACAATAGAGGGGAACAGGGGAGTCTTTTTTTTCCATGTTAAACCAGAGTTTCCCTTAGGCCTATTCATAACACTTCAATAGTTGTCAAATTTCAATGACACTCCAAAATGCCCAAAAAGGGTGCATTGTAGAAGCAAGTGTGGAGGTTTTATTGATTGCAGATCACGTCGCTTTTGTCTCTAGAGCAATCTGAAAGTGTTTTCATAAAAAGTTCACCTCTTTCAGTAATCCTCACAGACTAGCAATATTTTGTTCTCTCACACAGACGTTAACATTCATAACTAGATTCTCAAGAGGAGCACACTGAGGCGCATGAGGTAGATTTTTATATACTGCTAACCAGAATCTCTCATCATCTTTCGGTTCCTCTTGAGTCCCCATCTGTCTTAATGTCTTTAATATGACCGGCAAGGAAGAGATTGTACCATCTTTAATAAAGTGTGCTAATTGAATTCATTACCTTGTCTGTTAAATTAACACTCGCCATGTGCCAAATGTGCAGGTTCATAGGTAAATGAACGAGCCATTTACAGATGCTGATAGAAAATGCTTTCGATTGCAATTGTGTTGTTTTTCTAGTAATGCACTTATAAGATTTGGAAGAATAAATCAAGTATGGGTCTTTAACATCGCGGATACAAGCGGCGGAAATGGGCTTCCTCTGAAGGGTGGCTGGACTCTCCCTTAGAGATAGGGTGAGAAGTTCGGCCATCCGGGAGGGGCTCAGAGTAGAACTGGTGCTCCTCCACATCAAAAGGAGCCAGTTGAGGTGGTTCGGGCATCTGATAAGGATGCCTCCTGGGCGCCTCCTGGGTGAGGTGTTCTGGGCATGTCCCACCGGGAAGAGGCCCCGGGGCAGACCCAGGACACGCTGGAGAGATTATATCTCTGGGCTGGCCTGGGAATGCCTTGGTGTTCCCCCGGATGAGCTGGAGGAAGTGGCTGGGGAGAGGGAGGTCTGGGCTTCTCTGCTTGGGC
>VURO01003164.1:0-10571 GCA_015108175.1 Pelvicachromis taeniatus | reverse complement strand
AGTAATTTATTTCTATTGCACTTTTAAAGACAGGAATCTGTAACAAAGTGCTTTACAGGGAATATAAAATAATAATACACAAGAACAGCTAGACAGCAGTTCCCATTCCATTTATTATATATGATTTATAAATTGACACACTCAGACACTCACATTGAAAGTATAAAAAATACAAGACTACAGAGTTTTCTAGACTTTTAGTGAGGTCTCGTCTTCATTGCTTTAATATATTATTTTAACTTAAATGACAAAAATGGAAAAATTCTTCTTAGGATAGTTTTGACAAATCCATTCATCAAGCAAGTTACTATCATTTATGTCATTTTAAAATGATATCAGAGCATAGAAAACAGAATCACATGCAGCCAGCAACTTTTCACTGAATCTATACAGCACATCCTATAAATAAAATTGATTCTCGAATATATGTGCTTCAAGTTTCATTGTACTTTGTATTACAAAATGTAAGGAAATGTGATATCACAAGGGAAAAATTGAAATGTCAAGGAATGATTAAAGGTTGGACTGACTTTTGAGCACTAGCTAACTGACAAATTCATGACTTCTGCAAATGCACGGGTCAAAAAAGGGCTTGGCTGAACCATTTTCAACATATGACTGATTCTTTAAAACTGATTTAAAAAATGTAATCACTGTGCTGGCAGACATTTGAGATACAGGATACTACAAAAACAAAGTCGAGAAATGTTCTACCCTTACAAATAATGAACCAACATGGTTGAAGTGTCTTTCACATACCAGGTGACAATGGCACCTTTGCACTTTGGAACACATTCTTTTCTATAGCTTGCATCGTGCAAGAACAGATTACCATTGCGTCAAGCACAGTGCAGTGCAAGGATGGCAGCTGTGGAGCACTTCTGCATGTGGTATGATGTAAATTTGTACAACCAAAAGAAAATACAGAATGATGGGGATTGGGCATATAATACACATACAGATCACAAGTGGTTGCAAAAAATGTTGTAGTACAGACCCAAGCACAGCACGACATAAATTTTGAGCCATTCGCTCAACCTAGCAATCAGTGCACAAGCCACTTTCTATGTGAAATGGTTTCATTAAGAAATATTTCTAAAACTTTGGAAACCAATGACTAATATGTTATGATTCCAGTTTGCTAAAACCAAAATAGGAGGGTGTAAGACACAGATGAATTAAAACTAGTGCAGCACAAATACACAGCTAATGTCTCATTTAAACATGTATGTACCATATAGCTACTACTCTGGCTGACCTTGCTCTAAGAACAATAACCTGCTCCTGCTGTTTACTCATATAGTTTCATTTATTAATATATCTAAAAAATACATCATTTATTGATATCAGACCATTTTGTATGTGCATGGTTTATTTTTTCTTGTAGTAGATAACACTAACTATTCACAGTGCTTAAAACTGAACAGTAGAGGCCAACACATACAGTGTGGCTCATAGCTGGCACCATTCCAATATCCATTAAAATGTAACTCAAGCCCAATACTGCTCCGTTGATTTTGCAGAGCAGCAATGAACAACTACTGAATTGAGTCACTCTCCAGAGTACTGCCTCGAGGAAGAGGAAAATAGTATTTTTGTAAGTGTTGTATTCCTACCAAAGCAGCATACATGCATCAGTTTTTGTTTTAAATCACTCTTCAGAGTTGTCTTATTATGAAGATTTATGCTTCCATTAAAAGTTTTAATATTTTAGCTCACTTACAGCTATTTCTTTTTTACATATAATATAATATGATATAATATAATATAATAAGAGAAACTACACTTTCTGTAGTTAATTCATGAAATAACTTTGCATAGGAAAGTTATATAGTTAAGAAAATAATAAATAAATTTCATTTTTTCAGCATGGTATACCATTTAAGTGACATAGTCATAAGGTATTCACTCACAGAAACAGACAACCATTTAAAAGAGGCTATAATTCAAAGAATATACAGAACTTGTTAATTTAAACAACATGAAAACACCAGATTTTCCTTTGTGTACACCTTAGCAAAAGAAAATGTATCATAAAATGATCAGCATATGAATAATTTATTTATTTAAATTAAGTGTGGTTGATATGTTTAAAAAATGTATTGTACTCATTCTGCACCTGACAGGAAGTATTCTGATAAAGATTAATACTGACCAAGTAAACATGAATATATATATATATCATTTTGATAACAAAATAGTTATCTACAAATGTTTTGTTATTGAGTGGATATATAAATATGTATAACAATATATATGTATTTCTATACATATATATTTACAACTAAAGGTGCACTTAAATAATGTCATCAAGGAGATGTGGGGTGCCTATCCAGTCCAACGTCCTGGGCTCTGAAGCAGCCATAATCATGCACATAAACTGTTTACCGGTCCTCTTATCAATAGGATAGATTGTTGTAGGAGTAAATCTTCTGTTACTTTCCACAAACTCACAGAGCTGCTGATACACCTGTGGGTATTCGTGGCGTAAGAAAACCCCTCGAATCCTTAACTCTCGTTGTATATTAATAAAACAAATTTCTCTGGCCTTCCGGCCTTCTTCTCCCTCTTTGTCAAGATCTGCTGTTCCTGGGGGTGGAGTAAGGATCAGCGTTTCCATGTCACTTTCTTGCTTGTGAACCTTTCTCTCTGGGCTAAATGAAGCCAATGCTACTTTTGCATATTTTCTGACAGTTGGAGCTTGGTTTCTTGGTGATGGCCCTTCAGGCAACTGCTCACCTACAGCAATGGATACATTTAAGATGAAACATTCGTTTGGGTCATACTCTTTACCAGCTTCCTGCAGTTCTTTACAGTACTCTCCTAGGTTGTCTTTGAAGCTTTCAAGCTCTCGAAGGGACAAATATGTAGGAGACATAAGTAAACTATCCAGACCATACTGCAAGAAGTTACTAGATGACAAAGGGTTAGGAAAACCAAGGAAGAGAACTCCTCTACCTCGAGAAAGGTAGCCAACTTTGGCAATGCGAGAGAAGGCTTTGTGGACTTCAACAGTCTCCCGACAGTGTTTGATGATATGACGGCAAGTGCTACCAATTCTTCCATACAGGCAGCTTTCTTTATGAATATCCCAGTCCTCCCTGCGACAATTTCGAGAGCAGTAATAGGTGTAACAGCTATGGCAGGATTTAAAATAAAGGCAGGCATTGAATAGGGTTTCTGTCCTCCGGCATTTGTTGTTAGAGCACATCATTGTGTCGTCCTCATCTGGGCTCTGATCAGGGGAACACTCATCTGCACTCTTCATTACATCACTTGCCCCATCGATATCTCGAAAAGCATCAGGATTCATTCGGATCGAGGTGGGCTGTTTGTCCAGAGGAGCTGCTTCTTCTGTGCCTGTCTTTGAACTTTTTCTGGACAAAGATACTGCTTCTTCCTCATCAATTAACTTCTTAAGTTGGTCCAGAATGTCTTCACTTGCCCTTCTGCTGGGTGGCTTATAGTCAGTCACAAGATCAGCCAGAAGTTCATCAAGTTGTTCAAGACTTTGCTGAAGTGAAGCATTGTCATGTGTCTTCTCTTTGACTGAGCTTTCAAAGTCCCGCTGAATCATTTCTGGACTCTCTGTGCTTCTGGTATCAAGAATGTCCCAACTGGCAGATCGTCCTTCAGCCTTATTAAGGCTACCTGATCGAATGTCATTATCTGTGATTGTTATTTCAGGGGTGACAAACCAGAGTTTACTGGTGGTGCTCTTTGATATCTCTGTTGGGCTTTTGTCAATCAGTGAGTTGTCAGACATTGACAAGGCTGCATAGCGTCTTGGTGAACTAGACAGATTAACAACCACTGGTTGTGGCTTTTCACCAGCAGATCTCTCAGGCTTTCTGGAGTCAAGAAGATCATCATAACTCTGACCTCGCTGTACAGGCAGAGGTTGTTCTCTTTCCACACGTGAGTTGAGAATATTGTCCCATGACCTTGAGTAAGATTTGGACTCTGTACCAAATCTTTGAGGTTCAACACATGGGTTAGTATACCATGGAGTTAGTGCAGGCTCTTGTTGAACTCTTGTTGGAGTGACTTGAGATGTATGAGAGGGAGGATTGGTGGTGTAACCAGATGCATCTGAGCCATACCAGTCATCTGTTTGAGAATGCATTACTCTAGCATGTCTTCTGCCTTCAGTGTAATATGCCCTTGCTGGGACATGGTGTTCTGGTGGCATTGCATACATCTCACTGGAATAATAAAACCTAGGTGGAGCAGTCTGAATTTGATAAGACCTTGGATCATCCCCATAAAATATTCTTGTTGGAGGTGTCTGTATGATATATGGCCATGGTTCATTTGCTGCATAGGATTTGGGATACCCTGTCTTCATAGAGTATGAATAGGGCTCCATCTCAGAATAATATGGTCTTGTAGCTACAGCATGCACTATACGAGTCCTTGGATCTTGCACAAATTGTACTTTTGGAGTATATGCTTGTCCTGGTGTGTATCGTTCATCATGAAAGTAAGAACTTGGTTGAGGAGGAGCAGTAGTAACATATCCCCCTGGGTCATCTGCATAAAAGAACTTTGTTGGCACATTAGGACTAGAGTGAGCTCTGCGTTCTCTACCATAGAAATCACCTGATGAAGGCATCCTCTGCAAAGAAATCTCCATAGGTTGTAAATAACTACTTGGCATGCTACGGGAATGTTGATAACTTTGTCTACTCTCTGTAACAAATGAGTCAGTGGGAGTAGGTGTTCTAGAATATGAGAAATGGCGTGGCACAGTCAGGCTCCTAGTCCCTGCACTGTGGTGTCTCTGCCAGGGTATGTCCATTTGAGGTGTGGCATTTTTCCGTCCTGAATGATGTAATGTTGCATCATCAGGCTTGATGTCAACCCGACACCTGACATGAGGGCTAGCTGCTGGTTTATCCAGACCTTCATCCTCAAAATTATCAGCAGTGTAGTGAGGAGAATATCGACTACTGTCACCCATTTGTGGCTGCAACTTAATGGGATGTACTTCTTGCATATGAGCCCTGGAAGCTGCATAGGAGGGTTCCCTATGTGGTGATACTTCTGGTCTCCGGCGGGAGTCTCTGTAATCCCTTTGGAACTCTCTACCCTTCCTTCCTGAAGATGATGATCCTTCAAGAGACACAGCAGTGAAAGTTGTCTGGACTCGAGGCGCACTTTTTGACCTGGTCCTTCGTTTTTGTTCAGGGACAACTACCTCACTGGCCATATCTGTTGTCACTGGCTGAGGAGTCAACCTATGACTAAAAATGTCTGGAGCAGAAAAACGGTACCTCTGCCGGTGGCCCAACACATTCCAGGCAACATCTTGGTTGGATGCCTGCCTATCTCCTTTCCTGTATGGAGAATCCATAGGGTATTTGTGTGATTTGGGGTACTCCAGTGACTTGTAATCAAAGGTACGGCAGTGTCTCTTATTGTCTTTGCTTTTACCGTCCTCCAGTGTGTTGGAATTTATACTATCACATTGTTTGGAAGATTGTAAGGACTTATAGTGTGAAGAAATTGGGATCACTTTTATGTCTTGATGCACCGTTGATACCAGTATGTCAGGTGGGTCTGTGCGTGTCATCTTAAAGGGATTCCTCTAGTTTTCTCCATCAAGTTGCTTTAATGTTGATGTTGCCTGGGGAAAAACAAAGAATTTCAGTCACATTTTGTAGAAACACTAATAATAAAAAATTATAAAATATTATTTCTCTGCCAGAACCTCTGAACAGGCATACAAGACCACATAGCATGCATATAGTTATCTTTTGTGTTCACTGTGCAGTGTGTGCATAGTCTGTAAGGCCCAGTTGAAGCATCTTTTGTCCTGTGTAGTGTGTTCTATGTATAGTTTTATATTGTATAAGTTATAAATTGGTGTTTTTAGTCATTTTAAATGTGTGTAAGCATATTTGTGTCTTGATGTTTTGGTCTGAATTGATGGAAAGATCTCGCTCCCACTTTGTGGTTGGAAAAAAAATTGAATCATTAATTTTTAACAATAACATTTTTTTATTACAATTTCTGGGTACGGAAATGTAATAATTCATAATCAAGTTCAGTTCACTGGGATTAAATCTTTCCTGTTTGTTGGATTTAAATTCCTCATATTCAATAAACATACTTTTGCTGATGAATTTATAAAATGAAACAGAGTTTCTATCTTGAATAACATGAAACAAAAAAATTGGTAGTTCTACACCATCACTGTGTTTTGGCTTATGTGAGTTTTAAGACTTATCTGTAAAAATTATTCCCATGAGCAATATAGGTAAGGTTTTCAAAAATGTGAGATCATCTTCCACCATTTTTGTAAAGGAACAGGGTTCAACCGTTCCAAGTCTGAAAACCCTGGAGGAAAAAAAATTATACCTAAATATCGAATGTACCTGTCTATAGTGAGGTGATGGAGGTGTTTTAAAAATTGCAATTGAGAGGCAACTGTTGATTTGCTCCAGTTGATGGAGGACTTTGATATGGATGAGAACTTTTCTATTAGTGTGATTGTCCTCAGAAGAGAGGTTTGTGTGTTACCAAGGACAAATAATACATCATCAGCATATAAGCTGATAGTGTCTCAATGAAAATGACATAAAGTAAGTGGCAAAGTCGATAGCCCTGTCTGGTGCCCATCTGCAGATTGAAGCTTTGGAAAGTAAGCTCAAAGTAAGCAATAATCTATTACATTTATTAGTTTGCATGTATTATTGGCTGAGAGTGACCTTGATAAAACCTGTTTAGTCAGGGTGTATTATAAATGAAGTGATTTCTTCTTCTTCTAATCTTCTGGCAAGGGCTTTGCAAAGTATTCTGTGGTCTAGTAGTCATTGATCTTTGCATGGCTTAAGACGTAGACTAATGAAGGCAGAGTTCTTAGAGGTGAGGCGTCGGTGATTTGTAGCTCGGCTGCAGAAGAGGATGGGGTAGCATCCTCCCCTGGGACAGTGCTAAGGGGAGCTGATAGCCATCATTTAATTGTTATTTAATTGGGGCTGCTAGCTCAGGAGACAGAGCAGGTCACCTAGTAATCAGGAGGTTCTCCAGGAACACCCAGATAAGTCATAAGCAGAAAGAATAAACAACTGTTGAAACAGATAGGCATATCATTACATGGTTTTGAAATACTAGTGCTGTTGAGACCAATCGGGAACAAGTATGGCTTGTTGGCAGCAATGTGGACCAAGCTCTAACAAAAGTTGTACAGTGGCTGAATGCCTTGTAACAACAAGCCGGACACCCCACTTCTGATGCCTTTGAAACAACATGGCACAGAGTACCCTGAAGAATACATTTTTATACCTTCAAGTTTTCTTGAAGGTATAAAAATCCCCCAAAACAGTCTACACAAAGCATGTGTAGACTGTTTGGGGGAACTCTCTGCACACTCAAATATCCTCAAGAGGAAAAAGAGCTCGTCCAGTGTTCCACTACCAGGAATAAAACCACTGAAGCTGATTTCACTAGGACAAAGTCTCCTTTCTAGTACCTTGGCATTGACCTTGTTAGGGAAGCTGAGTAGTGTGATGCCCTTATAGTTGAAACACTGTTGGTGGTCCCCCTTTTTAAAGATAGGAATCACCACCCTGGTTTCCCAACCGAAATGGTAACCCACATGAAATCAACCAAGACAGCCCTACAACATGTAGGGCCTTAAGGAGGTTGATGGCTCCCTTTACCTCTGGTTTGGGGGTTACCATCCCAACAGGCACTGTCACAGGGAGCCTCTGACCTTTTAGCATACTGCAGTGTCTTTAATCTATCTGTTGTGTATATTGCTACCACATTACTTTTAAAATCATCAACGGAGTTGCTAAAAGCTTTGGGATTTGTGTCTAATTTGCTTCTCACCTTTCCTCCAGACTTCACCTGGCCGCACCTGGAAAAACCTCAGGAACTGCTACACTAGTCTGGATCTTTTTGGACTCCTTTATTAGTAAAGTTCCTGGGAGGGAATGTGCCAAGTGTAGTATGAGGGGGAAGGAGGTTAAAGAATCTGTTGTCAATAATGACAATGATAATAATGTTTGTATTGCATCCTTGAATTCTCCAAAGTACTGATGTTTGACTTTTGTTTAATTAAAAATTATTACAATAGTGGTCAATAAATATTACACTCTGGTAAACGTATGTTAACTCTATGCTCCCAGGTCCAGGCACCAACACGCCCCAAAGGACAATCTGCCAGCTTCCCTGTTGAACCCCCCACTGGTAGCCCCCGTGGCCTTGGGCCCATCGAGACCGGAGCCCATGCGACGCTACCACAGAGGGAAACTACACCCACCCTAACATTCAGTCAGTCACAGACTACATAAGACAACAGACACCCAGGTTGAGTTTCATAAGAGCAGAAACCACCTGCAAAAGATGGTACAACCTCCCCGCCATCTAAAGAGGCCTCCAGTTCCAAAGGGTCCACACCAGGGCTGGGCCCCGTGCATGCACCGTGCATGCACCCACGCACAACTCCGGCAACACACCAATCAGGAACCAAGCCACCCAGGCTAGCTAGAACCCCAGCTGAGAAGTGAAGCACCCGCAGAACCCCAAGTCCTCAAGCCTTGCCCGGATCAGTGATGTCTGCCAGCACAGACCTCCGCGAGCACTGCTGCATGCAGCCACCAGAAAAACCCCACCCAAGAGCCACCAGAGCCCCATCCCGGTCAGCACCACAACCCCCTGGTCGAGACCTCCAAGAAACCTGCCCCTAGGGAACCCCCAGACACCCTCCAACCCATTTTTTTTTTCCCACTTCACGAGGACAGTCTGCTTAGCAATGCAGAGGATGTAGTATTTTATATTGTATTAATTGTAGACTGTGATTTCTAATCAATTTAAATGTTTTTAAACATGTTTGAGACCAGAAATTGTTGTCCAAGCTGACTGATAGATCCGCCTCCTATTTCGCAATAGGAATGGATATTGAGTCATTTATTTAAGAGACTGACTGTCCTTTACATTTAAGACAGTAATTTTAAGGGGTTTTGAGATTAAGGAATTACACCACACTTGGTGGTGTTTACAATTTGACTTGATTAGGCTTAAATGTCTTCTTAAATGTCTTCTTTTTGCCAGATTTAATTGGTTAATATTTTAAAAATCTATTCTTGATAATTCCATGTTGTTTAACTAATCTGTCAAACGGAATAAAGTCTGTTTCTTCAAATATATGTTCAAAGTATTTAATTCCTTTACAACCCCAATCTGGAAGGTTTATCCATATTATTGTTCTGTAGGATGTCAAGGTTGTTTCAAATGGGTGTACATTTTCATGGGATCAACGAAGACTCGGTCATGTTTAGAAACTCCCACCATGCTGTTAGAGAGGAGTTGATATTGATGCTTTTAAAGCATACATGTCCTTTGGTGTTTGAGCTAATGAATGGTAGGACCAAAATTTCTATATTTTTCATAGTTCCGTTCTACATCCACTGCCCGCTCCATCACACCAGTCTTAGAGCTGAAGAAGCTTCTCGGATGAGAGGTGAAATGTCTTCAAGAAACTTAAAGAAGTTGAGACACTTTTCTTTCTAAGCTCCTTAGACTACCTAGACTTTTTTGTTCTGTATTGCCAAATTTTTGAGGCATGGAAGCCTAAAAAAAAACAGTATTAAAAACTGAAGTTGTTATACATGTGTACTTGATTTTTCTACTGTGGTATTACAATAAAATACTAATAACTACAGTAGAAGGTAACAAAACTTTTAAACTGATACAGGAATTCTGTTCAGGAGCAGTATATGGCAGGCTGTGTGCGAGCAAGCAAGAGAGAAAACATCTCCATCAAAGCTTTCAGTCGTGCCAACTCATCTACCACAGTTTTTGGCTTGTAAAAACTACTACAAATAAAAGCTGTTTGTATAGCTAGTGTGAAATCCTTTCAAGCTGCTGTTACATTAACTGCTAGCAACTGGTGTGCTGCTGCTGATGTATGGTGGTTTAAACACAGCTACCAAATTGAATGTATCTACTACAGATTGGCTTGCTGCCGCTAATGCCCAACCCAGCTTTGTGAATCAGCAACCCACGAGCCATTACCACTCATAACTGCTTAACAGTCAACATATGAAATTTGAAATTTCATACAGTTTAATTATGATATTTCTTTCATATTAAATATCCAAATGGACAGATCTGACCAAATGATGGCATTGGGAATAGATAAAATATTTCATGGTAAAAATAAGAGGGAAACATAACAGTGAGAATATGGCATATACTTTACACAGCAGTTAGAAATTACAGCAACAGCAAAAACTAATATTCTCTAACAGGCTTCAAAATATAGGCCCATTGTTCCTGGGAAAATTTGATTTTTTGAAAACATCTCCCAGTGATCTTTTTACAAATCACTCCCTGATCATGATCATTTAATGCTTGTTACAAGATGTAGCACATAACATTCTACAAATCTAGCAGGAGGAAGAGGAAAACACCATGTCTTTTTTGTTACTACTTTCTACATTGTAGATACATAATGAACCCATCAAATGTATGAAGCATATGGAAGCATATGAAGCATATGGAATTATGTAGCAAAAAAAAAAAGGTAAATAAGTCTAAATATGCTTTATATGTTAGTC
>VURO01003163.1:10394-20806 GCA_015108175.1 Pelvicachromis taeniatus | reverse complement strand
TGTGTATATATATATATATATACACACACATATACACACACACACCTTCTCTTTCACTTTATTGTATCTTACAGGTCTGTCCATGGAGAACTGGATTGGTCGCCTGGGTTTACAATGACCACCTCCGCCACTGTTGGCCAACAGAGTGCTGGTGAAACCTGTGCTAGTAAAAATAGTTGAAGATGTTAAGATTTTTGGTAGGAAGATGGACAGCTCAGGTCAAGCAGTAGGAGAAGGTTACAGAGGAAAGGTTGAGATGGTGTGGACATGTGCTTAAAGAGAAATAGTGAGCAAAGGATGTTGAATACGGAGCTGTCAGGCAGGATGAAAAGAGAGCGACTCATGGATGTAGTGAAGGAGGATATTGAGAGACTTGGTGTGACAGAAGACGATGCTAGGGATCGAGCAAGATGGGACCGGCCGAAAGAAGTAGAATTCCCAGGGTTCCACTTAATAGTAAATCACATCAAATAGACTGCTTCACAGAAAGTAGGGAAGAGAAAAATAAAAGATTTAAAAGCAGAGTATCATAGATAAGCTAAAGTAGAATTCTTGTTATCATTGATTAATTGATCATTTAAATGTGATGCAGTTACTCCACTGTGTGGTGTCTATAAATCATATATATGAAACCTTCAGCAGCAAAGTTCGAAAAAGAAGAAAAAAAAATGTTTTCTACAGTTGATTCTTTAGGGAACGATTACACATCTTAATATTCTCTTAGACAGATGCTGTTTGTACTGACAAGACCATCTCCAGGGCATTGCAAGTTGAGAGTAAGAGAGTGAGAAAGCGAGAAAGATACAGAAGAGAGGCAAGCAGAATGTAAAATAGTGGAAGTAAAGCAGAGGAACCTCCTCTTTATCTAATGAGCATTTCTGACTGAGAGAGAGACAGAGACCACTCCCTGTCTTGCATTGCTCAGACGGGAATTGCCGAGCATAGGGAATTTTTTAAAAGTTACATAAACCAACCATACACCCTAAACACAGTCACAAACAGAGCTTGAAAAAGTACATGAAAGACAAGCGAGGAAAAAACAACAACTTGCAGAGACAAAGTAAAGTCAATGTGCAAATGATACAGAGTAGAGTAAAATTATCTACAGTGAGGGCATGCTCCTCTTTAGCATTTTGGCTATGTGTGCATTTACTGACTGAACAAGAGCACAATTTGTCTGAAGTACACAGAGGCAAAACTGACAGAGAACATCAATCCACAAAACCCAACATGTTCCAGCACCAGCTGTCAGTCTAACTACCCCTCTCTGCTGTCATCTTTAGCATCATTTCCATGCTAATGTTGCACCAGGTAATACTGGATACGGGTCTACAAAGGATTCTACCGATTCTACCTCTAATGAGCAATGAATTTCCATATAGAGCAAATGTACTTTTTTTTCTATAGCAGCTACAGAACCTCTGTATGTAGAGTTAAGCTGTGTACAGTATTTATAGCCAATCAGGACTTTTAATGGTCCAAGCAGTGTTTACTTTTCAAAGACTTCCACATGAATTATTGATGGTTGAGTGTTGATTTGTGCTAGGAATTAGCCTGGAATAATCCATCTAGTTCCACCTTTCTTCCTGGGTGCCATGTCTCTCTCGGGGGTAAACAGACTGACTGGAAACTTACGTAGCTTTGCACATTCATTCGCTAGGATGATTTCTGTTGAGTGCAAAGTGGTTACTTCAAATTGTATGAAAAGGCTATATTCAAGAGGGCTCACCCAGTGAGCGCAATGGGTGGGTGACCACTGCTCTTTAGTTCTCTCTCTCTCTCATTTTAATGGATGATTCTTTAGTTCATCCATTTCTACATCTTCAACTCGGAATAACCGATAAATGCCTGGAAAACATTGTCTGCTGCTCAAACTGATCATGTCTGTTTGTCTACTGTGCAAGAATTCTTTAACTGTAACAATGTATGACTTAAACTATAAAATACATTATCTGCTGTTTGCATTGTGAATGTGTGAAACAAAAATTAACATAGTTTTCAGAGAAAGTCTGGAAGTTTCTGAGAGAGGAGCTAAAGGAGGACACGACTTCGACTTTTGAGAATTTCTTCCCACTGCGCTTGTGTGAGTGATGCCAATTTGTCCAGACCCCGATTCATTTTCTTGGCCCTCTTTGGTGTCAGAAAACGAATAGGCTTTGCATTTGAAGTTTGGTAATAAACTCTTGGATTAGATCCATCCGTTGGACAGAATGGACAACTCTGAGCAAAGAATAAAGACACATTTCCTCAGCAGTCTGTCTGCCTTTGCTTTCTTTAACGCTTCTGTGTGTCTTTAACTGTTTTAGCTTCGTGTTTTTAAAAAAAAAGAATATACCCATCTGCCATTACTGTGGTGACACGTCTTTGAGCAGTTGATGAGGTTTGAGAGCACAGCACTGTACAGGAAAAAAAAAAAGCTTGCTTAATTAGTGCGACTGTGGAGTTGGGAGCTGTGTTTATCTAATTATGGGCATTTCAATTAATATTCCCATCCTCACTCAGCAATGTAAAGCTGTTGTTAAATGTAAAAGGAAAAAGTCTAAATGTGTAAGACAGGGCAAAACTATTTCAAATTTATGAAATTGTCAAATCCTATGTATAATTAATTGGTGATTAGTTTGGCTCTGAGTTCACAGCGAATTTCAGGTTGCTGTTTCATGCTTCACTGGTGTGTGCTGCTCACCAACATATTAGCAATATTCACCATGATTCTCTGCAGCTTTTGTCAGGTTTTTCAGGTGTTCTTGTGATGAAAAGAGACTCATGTACTCTTTCTTCCATTCAGAGTCTATCCCTCCCCATCTGCCCTGTTTGTATCCCTCTGTTTCACCCTGCTGAGCTAATCCAAGCTGGTCAAATCCCTCCGCCGTGCAGGCCTACATAGGAGCTGTCCCGCTGGGTGCAATATGCCACCCACTTCCCTGGCAATGCCAGCCCTGTAGGGTTCAAGCCTAACTGTGGTGTCTTGTCAGCAAACAGACAAAGATGTATGAATCCTCTAAATGATTCAGAGCAGGTATTCCTGTGACAATAACATGTTGAATTATGACAAAGAGTTATTTACTCCATGGGATTACTGCAGCTCTGTTCCTGGGTAATCCCACGTAGCAACACAAGCACCTCTGGGCAACAATGCTCTAATCTCCCAGATACCTGCCACACACATTTCAATAGAAACCTGACCTGTCTTGTAAATAAAACTACTCAACCAAAAAGAAAATAGTTATGATAAGCTTCAGTCTATATCTCCATAGTCAATTACACCAAGTCTGTATGGATGGCCTGAAAATTCCATCCACCAGTGCAAGCACTGTTGCACCCTACTGTGCGGAGCACGGAATATCAAATTAAGTTCATCCGTCAAGGGAACAGGCTGTTCTCGTACCTAATTGGCAGTTGAGGCTTAGAGCAGGATTCTTTAAGAAAGAGTGGTGATAAATTTACTTCAGTCTCCATTCTTTTGTTATACTTGTCTCTGCTTTTATCTTCTCTCTGTCGTTGCCTGAGAAATGTTTCAATGCCCAGGCAGTCTTAATGAGTCTAAGATGTGGGTCTGCTGAGGCTCTCTTTGTGTGGTTTTGTCTTTATCTTTATCTTTCACCAAGACTCAGTTGGACATATTGCAAGGTTTCGCCTGGTAAATAAAAAGCACCATCACCCTCTTGTGATATAATAATGAAGAGCTTTTCACCTTGTTGTGGGAAAAGGCTACTTTCTGTCTCATTCAGAGGTGACTCTGTTGACCACTTGTGTTTCTTTCACCAGTTCAGACACAGACAAGTTGAGAATTGCCCTGGACTTACAGTAAATTCAGTAAAAACCCAAACATGCTGGACCAGTTGCCATGAGACATGCAAAATAGGAAAAATAATATCTATAATGATCTCTTTCTCTTGCAGAGCTGAATTGAAAATCTTTATAAAAGCAAAAATTAAAGATGAAAATAAGCATGGTTCTTGTCACAGGGATTCATAGTAGCATGAGCAGCGCACATCAAAAACAAAGTATGAGATGTTCATACACACTGTAGTCAGCCATTACTGCCAGATAAGAAGCCTTGAAGCACCTCTAGTTACGGCAGTTTATTGCTATGACCGTTAAAAGAAATTGTAAAAGAATGGTTCAAACTAGAGTGAAAATACACAAAATTAAAGTTTTTGTGTTTTTCTTTCATATGATAAGCTTAGGCAAATTAGCTGTGATACTGAGCATAGGCCAACAGAGAGTTAGTGTCATTTACTATACTGCTATTGTGCTGATAACAGAAGAGAGACTGTTGCTGCAATGCTACTGGCTGTGTTGAGCACAGCACATCATGAGCACATGTTTTACACCCTTTCAGTTTAGCAAAAGGTAATTCTGAGTGAAAATGTTATGAATTTAATAGGTTTGTAGTCATAACATAAAGATATGTCATGCAATTTTGCCCTGATGATGGTGCTTAATAATTTGTCTGCAGATCAAAGTTTTTAATAAGGCACGAGGTGATTATGTGCAAACCATGAATGGCCAACATTTTGTGACAATGTAACTATCTACCGACTGGGCCTTTTTTTCTCTTTTCTGTACCAGAAAAGGGCAAAAATAAAAGTCAGGGGAACAATGGTACAATGATTCACTCTTTGAGGACAAAGAATGGCAATAAAAATGTTCAAGCAAAATCCGGTAAGTTATATGCTTCCCTCAAAATAAATGCATAAACAAGCTCTATTCTTACAGTTTATTAGTGCGTCGAGTGTTTTGTGAAGCTTATGAGTCAAAGTAAAACAAAGGACCAGCTGTATACCCATATGATAGGTATGTGATCCACAAAGCCCTTTAGAGTCTGACTGCACAAAGTGCAGATGTCTTTAGCTCATCTTTACCTGATACATTACAACTGACATTCCTCCTTGTGGATAAGTTATTTTGGTACAAGTTGTAATTTTTGTTTTTATTAACCATCTTGTTTATTGTTTCAATTGAATTCAGAATCAAATTTGAAATACCATCATAATTTCAATTTCTGTCCCTGAGTTCTGGTAGTGAATAATGGCCAAGAAGTGTTTTCTGCAGAATTTGTGACTTCATGATGGCCACCTGGGGCTAATCCTTATGGTTGCATAAATGCTTCTGTTCCTATAGAAGTCTATGAGCCCCCCCCCCTTTTTTGGAAATGACGTGAATGTAAATTAATAAATGACCAAATAAAAGTAACACATGAACAAGGAGAGGCTATCGAGAATTGATAGAGCTCGCTTTTTTGGAAAAGCAAAATCTTTGGCACAACATTGCATTCAGATTTCAAAATCTTGCCTTATGATAGCTGGGACATGCTCAAACCCCCTTCACCACCACGCTACACTACATTACCACAACCCTACACTGGATAAGTGGTTAAGAAAACGGATGGGTGGATGGGCAGATGGATGGATGCTTTAAGAGGGATAAAGTAGGGTTTTCACTGACAACAGCTACAACAACATTTTAACCCCTTTTAGCAACTGAACACTCTAATGTTCCAGAACTAGATCATGGAAACAGGATGGGGTTTTAATTCGTGAGTCCAGACAGGGTCTCTCACATATCATTATTTATATCCTGGCTAGTACTCAACTTAATGTTTATTATATTACCTCTGAGCAACACCATTACACTCTGATGTGGCCATAGAGTGAGAGAAGCTTCTGTTGTGGCAGGATTTACGAGGCAGTTAATAGCTGAGAAGATCACATAAGGATTACAGTATTATAATTATCAGTTAACAAATTATAAATTAAGCTCAGTGGACATTTCCTTCTCAACTTCTTTGGCTGAAAGTGGTTCCTTAGAAAAACTGTATTTTCAAGTAGCTTCGCCAAGTACTTTTAAGGAGGCTTTGCTAACCAAGAGATATGTGAAATGCCTTGAAGTAGCAGATGCATACTGGCACAAATGCACATACATTTATTTCAAAACCAGTGTCTCACGATCCTTCAAGTAGAGTAAAACAGGTACTTTTACAAGAGAGAGAGAGAGAAATTACTGGTGTGAGGACAGAATATGTTTCCAATTTAACAGTGGAAGAAAGATATTGAACAAAATGTAATGAGGAGGAGATCTGGAGTTTGAGATTTAGAGAGGGGGAAACTGGAATAACAGCGAGGCAGAGAAGTTAAGAAGACTGCAGTTTCCTTGTGTAGCTGTAAAGTTGACAGGTAAATTTGCATGCGCAGCTAATGGGGCAAAAAGCAGCTAAGGCCTTGTGGGCACCGCTTCACTCTGACAAACAGGCAGCTTGTTGACCCAACCATTGCCTCTGTCACTCTGTTTTTCAGGTTTAGCATTTCAATACACTAACGTACTCCCTATGATAAGCTACTGTCGTACCAACAACACGTACAACATCACGGGCGCACGTTAAGCTGCCATGCGTGGGTACAGAGTAGGACAACTTAATCTAATAGGAGTCAGAATTAATCAGAGATTAATCCTGAAATGTTAAAAGAGATGATGGCGTGTTCATTGATCATCTATCAGGGATTTTTAGCAGAAGCAAGAACCAGGGGAAAAAGCATGGATCACAGCATGCATCTTGACGAGAGCGTGTGGTGTTGTTTACAGTCTGCTCGTCAAGTCGAGGAGTAAATCTCTCTCATGCAGTTTACTTTTTTGTCCACCTTCCTGCACACAGCAGAAATCAATAGCCAGATTGTTCATTCTCCGAACCTCTCTGTCATTTGCTTTTATTCCAATCACTTTGCTGTGTATACCCTTGATACCACGCTTCAGTCATAAATCATGATCTTTACAGCTGGAGTTTGGGGGTTAGTGAGAGTGTGTGTGTGAGTGTGTTTGTGTGCATAATTCTTTGTTGAGTTGCGTAACACAGACCACAGCTGGGTATTACTATATATCGGTGTGCATGTCTTCTCATAGCGGGTGTCTGAATGTTTCATCTAATCATTAAATGCTGACAGGCTTCACAGAGTAGCTCCGCTGATCCCTGTTAGAGGGATACAGGGCCTGACTTCATTAGAACTGTTAGTACTAAGCTGCTTTACCCTCCCTCACGCCTGGCTTAGCCTGCACAGTGATAAATGTTGAGAGGGCAAGGAAAGATAGGCAGAGGGAAAGATCGGTAAAACAAAAGCAAAGCGGGGACAGAGGCATTTAAAAAGAGAGGCAAAGGTGACACAGTGAGGTACAAGGGATGAGTCAGTGAGAAATGGGAGGGGAATGGGAGGGCACAGAGCGTGTGAAACTCGAGTTTTCAGAGGCAGGGGAGGGGATAAAGCTCAAAGCAGTGTTTGAACTGAGAGGGATTTACAAATGAAAAGCAAAAATGAGCAAAACAATCAATTAACTTTGGTTGCAATTAATCAGTTAGTCTTCTGGCACATTGACATCCAAAGTGCTTAACTCAGATTTCGACACGAGGCTTCTATGAGCTGAAAAATTAGCATTGACCTCTGTGGACGCATATGCATCCCTGCGTGTGGACAAGCTAATTTATGCTTGCACATATGGATCTGAGCATATAAAGATATGCGCACACATTTTTGTTCTCAGCATATTTCTCTAGTACATTCATCTGGTTTCTCCTGCCAGCGGAGGTTTTTGGCCGGCTTAAGTACGCCCACAGGCCCCTGAGGGACAGCCCATGACGGATGGCACGGCGTGTGACTCCGATTCGATTCAGCCCATTTGATAAATTTATTGCTGGCATTTTGAAAATGAAATTAGTGGGACGTCTCCTGGAGACTGTTTTTCCAGCACAGGTGCCATAAATATACTTCGTTTGGCAGCAGAGAGGGAGGAGGAGTGTAAGGGGGCGGAGAAGTGTTGGATAAAGGATGTCATGGAAGGGGCAGATAGCAGAGATGTTCCACAGAAGCAGAAAACTGAAGAATAAGGTCAACTTATAATAAGAGCCTGTATTAATCACTAATAATATTGGTATGGAACAACAGTAAAGGTTATTCAAACCTAGCTTGAATCCTACCTGGACCTAACTACTGTGTGCTGTCCTTCAGTCTAACACATGTAATATAGTGTAGCTTCTTAGTCGGTGCCAAATATAACTACATTGAGATTGCAGGACAAACGTCCTGCTTTTTTAATCTTTTGTGCTTAGGCACACACATACACACAGATACTTATAACTTATATACGTCTTTTAGGTTTTCACGCAAACACGTATATGAACATTTTCTTTGCCTCAAGGCCACAAGGCTGCTGAGCACTGATGACACTGTCAGAGCAGCATAGCCATCTATAACTCACAGTATATTAATGAATACAGCCAGCTGACACTCTCATTGTGTGGGATTGAAAGACAGTAGCTGGTTTTGTTGATGCTTCTTACTAAACAGATTTGAATTGGACAGACAAGATGCGAAAGAAAAGAAAGACATACAAAAACACGCACACAACGAAGTCAGACACAGACACGGACACACACAGGCTGACAAAAGCAAGTATTCATTCACTGTCAGGGTTGTGCGGCCTTATTTATCCCTCCCTCATTCAGAAACGTATGTGAGTGCAGCTGTGGAGGGATGATGTACACCTCGCGAGCTTCTGCACCACTTCGACATTCATCAGACAGCGAGGCTTGGGCAACCCGCATCACTTACCTTTATAGGCCAATCTGACAGCATTGTACACCACGTAGTCATCACATGCATAGGCTCACAACAGTGTGTGAGTGAGAGCATACAATGTGTACCCAGTCACGCAGATGAACTGTATCTTTTTGCGGCTTCAACCGATCTAGCGCTTTGAAAGGCAAAAATGCCACCATGTTCCCAGAGAAACCCTCCTGCTGTTTAGGTTTTTCACGTATACACGCGCATTATATCAGATCCAGGTGACAATGAAAATATTTTTATCTGTGTTCTGTTCTGCTCGGGTAAAAGCTTGTACAAAAGAATATCTAAATTCTTATAAGCACAGCAGGGAATAAAAGACAGTTTCAACAAAATCAGCAGGGAGTTTTCCGTGCTGATTGTCTGATCGTTCTTTGCAATCACCGCGTGTGACACACCCTCTGCCATTACTGTATCATCTCTAGCAAGAGGATAGGGGCTGGGACTGTCTGGTGCATACACCTGCCACTCAGAACAAGACCCCTGGAGCTGTTTAGACAATTTGACTGCCTAGTCCTATCATCTTACAAAATCTAAACAGCCTACAGGTACTCTCCTACAACACTGCACTAAACTTCCCGTCTGTCCCTGAAGAGCCGCTATGCAAAACAGTCACCTCCTCCAACCTCTTATTAACATACACATGAAAGTGTGGAGGAGTCTAAACAGAACTGTGATTAGTCTGAACATAAGACCTACAGAAAGCCGTGCATAAGAACAGACTGTGGGTTGTCTGTCTTTGCAGAGTAGCAAGGTAATTTAGTCTGGGTGTCAGTGGGTGTGAGTGATTGACTTTGTAATCAAAAAGATTGTTGTGCAACAAAACCAATGAGTGACTCAATTTCAAATCAACATTAACAAAAAACAAAACACAAAATGTTTTTCATCTCATTAGCAAAAATTCAGAACGCACACAAGCACACACGGGTAACACAAACACGTGGAACCCATCTGAAAATATGCGATAATCTACACATGATTGATTAAATGCTGTCTTACCTTTCTGTGATGAGACAGTAGTATCTGTAATTGAAAAGAGGAGAAGGACAGAGGACAGTGTTAGGATGTGAGTAAGAGACACATAAAACGCAGGTGACAGCCACAGTTGGGCATTTACTGGTGAGGGGGGGAAGCACCCAAAGCATAAACACTGTGATGGTAGGGTAGGGTCAGGAGGGAAGGGTAATATACAAAAAAAGGAGGTCCCTTATTTGAGACCTGGAAAACGGTGCAGTAGATGTGCACATACATAAAGGCACTAGAGTGAAATGACTGTACTCCACAAAGAGTCACCAGGTGGAAGACAAAAAAGCATCTAAGCAAAGACATTGAAGAGAGGCCCTCAATTACAAAGATGCAACTCTCCTGACCCTGGAAACCCTTGATCTTGTACACAATTTACCCTGAGTGCGCTGTCTAACACACAAAAACAACTCCATTGAAGTAGAATAAGTAGAAGAAGACAGACTAAATCAAATCTTTTCAGTAAGCATTTTAGTTTCTTATGCAGAGGCCGCTGGAGACATTCCCGGCCTACAGGGGAGGATCAAACCATCAGCAGCTTGGAGGGAAGGATGTAGTGCAATATTTTTTAGATAACACTGAACACAAAATCTAAAGGAAAGGATCACAGTAAATTTAGCTTATTGTTCTCATAAAATATTCAACAGGATAGTGTTTGCAAGTTCCCAAGGTTTCATTTTAATTTAATAGACTCGTCAAAGTTGCAGGAGTATAAGCATAGTAAAAAAAAAAAAAAAAAGAAAGTTGTTTTTTTTTTTTTTTAATTTTTTTTTTGGGGCG
>VURO01003163.1:0-10374 GCA_015108175.1 Pelvicachromis taeniatus | reverse complement strand
CGTCAAAGTTGCAGGAGTATAAGCATAGTAAAAAAAAAAAAAAAGAGAAAGTTGTTTTTTTTTCTTTCTAACTTTTTACTTTGAGCAGTTCAGATTCTTTCCTCTGCTGGCCATGTGCCCAAAAAGCCCAAATGGCCGCGGACGTGGGAGGGGAATAATTGAATCCGGAAGGATTTGTGGTGTGCTGGGCTGAGGAAGCGATAATCCAAAACTCTGCCTAATTGCCAGAGTAAAGATGGCGTCCATTGTGAAGGTGGCGTCGGTGTTTATCAAGGCAGTGTGCCGTGGGATTGGACTGAGCATTAGGGCTTTACACACTTTTGTTTTGCGAGGTGTTACAGTGGATTTGAGCAAATATTGGCCCTCTGGTTATTACATGGTCTGATTGTCTGCTATGCAACTGTCCATAAGCTCTACACTTCTACCCTAATCTGAGAGGAGGCTTCAAATAATTAGTCAGTGAAGCACTCTCACAGCCCGGTGCAGTCAACCTTATCGCTAAAAGAAAAATCCTTGGTCCATTTCCTTTTCAGCCCAAAGGCTTACAGTCCCTCACTACTGTTAAAACCTTCGGGGTAGCGACATAGCCGATAAAATAATGCCTAACATGTCACATCCCCTGGCTCTTACGCTTACGTTTTTTTTTTCATTTATTATGTAAAAGAAAGACTGCTATATGTCAGACAGTAATGCCCTGGTAAGTGCTTATAGTAAGAGGGTCTTATAAGTAGCTTTTTCCAAACATTTCTGGGATATACCGTACATAAAGTAAGTGACCAATCAGTGTTCGTACAGTAGGAAAACACTGTTACTGTCTATCCCCAACAGTACAATATGATTACTAGTACAACTTTAAGGAAACGCTTTTACAGCACAGAGTATGCTGTCTTTAAATGACACATGCCTGAAATGCACTGACAACCAACGTGCAGTTTTTAAAGTCTATGCCAGTAATCGTTCTTTAAAAAAAAAAGAAAAATGGGAAGAATAAAGTCAGAATGTGCGATTTCAACATCAGAACAACAGAAACAAAATGAGCAAACCTAAAAACTGGAATCTATGCCGTACATTATTTTGGCCTGCTTTATTTTAGCTAATGTGCTAAACTGGAATAAAATGATTCAAAGAGTGATACTATACCATAAGAAAGCTGCTGTTGTTGAAATCCTTGTAGGAGCCTATAATACTCCACTGCATTAGATTGACTCATGTGTTGACTTTTCTCAGTAATACACAGTACAGCGGACAGTCAGTTTACAGTTGACTAAATGCAGCTTTGAGGAAAAGAGGTGGCAATGAGGAAAGAAACTGAGACAATGCAATTTAAGAGATTTATTTTTAATGTTAAAGGGTTTAATTTGGCATTAATTAATTGTCACTGCAAATAGTTACCTGCAGCAAACAGCATTACGCTACACCGTGTGTCACTTTCTCTCTGTCGACACTGATATAACACACTGGCAAAGGAATGTGAAGGAAATGTAGTAACATGCTCTCTTAACATTGTTTGAATAATGATAAATAATAAACACACACCAGATTGGTTATAATAAATCATTAAAAGAAAGCACTTCTTCCCTCTCTAGAACTTGCTGGTTTGAAGCAGAGACTACATGCTGATTGATGCCAGTACACATAAATAACTCTGCTGTTTAGGGAGGCAAAGAAAAACCTCTGTCATTGATTACTGCATTTCTTCCCAGCTATCAGTGGCTTATATGGATTTGGGGACTAATTTGCAGTGAATATGTGAATAGCTTTTTATGTGCCAATGCACACTCCTGTGGGTTTGAGTATTATGCAAAAAGGGAATACGTCAATACAGGTTTTCCACAAGTATGTAGTTGAACACGGTCAAGTTAACTGTGCCTAAAAACATGCCTGAGGACACTAAAAGCAAAATTGTGAGAATAATCGTATCAAGTAAGGAAATAAATACGTCCCAAACGTTTCTCTCCGCCTTTCATAAAATTACCTTCTTAGTGTCAAAAGAAAAAAGCAGAGAGAAAGAAAGCGACAGAAAGGCAGACTGATGCTAAGCTAATTTATTATTTATGCACACTCATAAGTAGACTTAAATGCAATATGATTTCTCTCATGTTTAAGGAGGGCGAGCTAAAAGGCTAAGACTAAATTACATTTTAAAGATTTGAATCTAATCGAGCTTGGTTACAAACCCTGTGTAAATGTTTATAACATCCAGTAGCCATTAAAATGAAAACTCTTTGCCCAATCTCTCTTCGTAAGACAGTTAAAAGAGTAGAAATGAAATTTCACAAAATTAAAAATTCTCAGTTTAAAATTATGCATGTGACCCCAGACCCTTCCTGATATAGGAAGTTTGTGAATTTGTCATGGTCCTTGGGCCTCTCTGGATGGCCCACGCCTGGCCACACGTTGTTTGTTTATCATTGTCTGCTGTCTCCCTCTTGCTCTCACTTTCTCTGCCTGGGCGAAGCTCATTCTGGGTTCCCGCCTTTGGCCCAAACGCCTGGCCTGATTTCCGCCAGCTGAGACTTGTTGACCTGATTTCTGGCCACTACTTTAGGTTGTGGTTCTGAGCTGTTCGTCGCTGGACTGTTGAGCCCTCTGACTTCATGTCCCCGGCTAAATCATAGTTTATTCTCAGTACTGTTAGTTAGAGTTCCTGACCTGTCCTTTCTTGTACCTAGATTTCCTGGACCCATCCCTGACCCTGTGTTGACTGCCTGTTGCTGGACTGGCGTGAGAGAGGAGTGGTGTGAACGCGAGTGGCTGAAGAGGAGTGAACATGCGAGTCTAGAAGAGGAGAGTGTGTGAAATTCCTTCTGCTTCCCCTCCTGGAGCCATGGGACCGCCCTTCCCCTGCACCTGTATATATAACATGCACTGTGAAGTTAATTTCCCTTCCCACCAACCAATCCCTGGAGCCCCTGCCCCCTTCATCCTGTATATATTCTGCACCGAGTGTTTGTTAATAAACTTGTGAACTTTTTTCCAGTTGAATCAGAGTCTGTGCCTGAGTCCGCTCTCGTCCGCCTTGACAGAACTCTCCAAGAATTCTGCATAATCTCCACAGCACAACCAAAAGTACTGCAGCTATGTGCAATAATCTTTTTGTTCAATGCACATGGTTCTTGTTCACTTTATAATGGTTGCTTCAATCATGAAGATCAAATATGTGAGCCCTCGCAGTCAGTTGTGGTATTTGAAGCGTTTGGTGTGTTACGACAGCAAATACAAATACTTATGTACTTACTGTAGGACAGTAATCCAACCGCATTGCGTCTATATTGTCATGGTCCTGGGTCATTTTGACCCAGTGTTTTGTGTTAATTATTATTATCTTAGGTTCTAGTTTATTCTGGTCAAGATGTTCTTAGGCTTTGGTCCTGTGCTCCCTCTGTTACGTATCTAGTCATCCCTGCCCGTGTGTTCCCTCTGTTCTCTGTCAGTATCTCTGAGTTCAGTCAGTGTAGTTCCTGTTTTACTTTAAAGGTCCATGTCTGATGTCAGTGTATTCAGTTTTGCATCCTCCCTATCTCGTCATGTTAATTAGGTTCAGCCGTGTCCCCCTCCCATGTGCAGTTTCCTTGTTTCCCTCTGTACTTATAGTGTGCGTTCTCCTGTGCTCGTAGTCAGTCTGTCTGCTTGTCATCCCCGTGTTACCTCTGCACATCATCCCGTTTTTCACCCAGCATGTTAGTTTTTCTGGTTTGTTTGGCTAGCTCTCCCACTTCAGATTGTTTCTTAGTTTCTGTCCTGGCCATCCTCACTTTTGTAATAAAGCTCACTCGCATCTAAGCCAGTGCCTGCATTTGGGTCCTTCCCTCATAAGACATATATAGCAATGTCAACAGGATACATGTTCATCAAGAAAACACTGCCAAAAAAAGCTGCCACTATGATTCACCAGGAACAAGTTCATTTTTGAAACCGTGGTGACACCGACTACCCGAACGAAATCATTACATCTCTCATCACATCATCTCCGCTGCACAGCATTCAGCAGACATTCGTCAAAAAGAGGCTCAAACTAGATCTGCACTTTTGTGCTTTAAAACTCTCAGATGACTAATAACACAAAAGTTGCCAAACGGCAAAATATGTTATGCTGTAAAAGTTGATTAACACTTTGTACCATAGATGACAGTCGGCGTCTGTTTTCTGTCAGCACATTTTTATATAGTTTGGCATATTTTTTTACCATCTGTCACATGGAAGCATCAAAATATAGAACTTTATTTGCAAGGTAAGCTCCTATTTGATTGAGAACGCTTTCTCTCTTTGTGACCAATGAGCTTGTTCTTTCTATCCTTACTGCATGTCTACATGATGAAATAGCATACCTGCAGGAGACTAGACTGAAGTCATAAACATTGTGTGATGGATTTAATAATGATAGCGAGATTTATCACCATCAGTGACGTGTGTAGCTTGAAAATCTCCGGGCTGAAATGTGCACCTTTTGGACATTTTACCTGCCTTACTGCACACGTGTTTCCCACCTTATTTTAACAAGTACTTTTTTTAATGTGACCCTCGAGTAACGGAAAGTCTAGATGTATGATGTCGGAACACAAATGCAGCAGATCAACTTCTAAACTAAACTCTTCCTCAAGTTTTGCTTGGGAATAAAGAGAAAACTATTTTATTTTCAGACTGACTTCAGAGACTCTCAGATGATCTTGGGTCATTAAACTCAGCACACAAATGAAATGAACATCAACACAGAACAGAAGCATTATATAATTAGTTTTAAAATCACACTAAAAGCAGTTTTAGAGACAGCATTATTTAAAATGAAACAACAGGAGATCACTGTCAACTTGTAATACTTTTGGTCCATTAAGCCAGGCTAATACTATATTTGCATGTTCAGAATATGTGGATGTTAAGGAAACTGCAAGCTGTTGTTCTACAGTACAACTCCCGGAATGACTGAATTAGACTGCTGTTGACCTCTGAAAGTTGTGGCCTTCCAAGAGGAGAATGTGGATACGGTTTTAATTACAAACAGAAATTGGGTTCGATTTTGTCTCCCCGTCATGAAGCGAGGATTCTTTGCAGCAAATCATTGCCTCATTGTGACATATGAAAACAGCGTCATCACTGGAAGGTGATTCAAGTGTGGATGTGCGATGATTTGAATATGAATACGCATGTGCAATTATACTCATGTATCTTTCTGTGTGTGAGCTATGAACAGACTATGCAGATAGTGTTTCTAGAAAGTACATTAGAAACACATGCTCAGCCTGGAGATGATTACCCACTATTGATATATTGTCAGTATAATGTAATTAGGATAAATTCCAACGGTGTCGTTGTTCATTTCTTAATCATGTTCGTTCACGGGCAATGATTACCCATCAGTTAGAATTAGAAAGAAAAGAAGCCAATATCTGATAGATGGTAACGCTGGTCATTTTTGATCAGGATGTTTATGATTTTATGGTGGATCATTGATCATGTATTTCAGGTTTAAAAAAAAAAAAAAAAGGAAAACTTTTGAACTCATATGAGGTGTGATCCACAACAATTAAAGGTGTTTGCTGATTAGAATTTGGCCGTCTCCTCTCTCTTCTAATGGACCTCTGGTCAATAGTGTTAGTATGATTTACAGATCGCTCCTTGGACATCCTATTCTGTCCCCTTGTATTTGTGCCTCTGTGACTGTAATTTTTCCAGTATGTCAAAATGCTGATTCTTGAATTTGATTTTATACTTTGAGAATTGGACAAAGTCACATGAAGGAAAATCTGGCAGCAGGTTATGACTGTTTGTGTGGCTCAAAAACCCCTGTTTTCAATGAACCTATACACATGATAGAAATCTTGCATGCAACACATTTGAGGTAGTTTACACCTACTGTTCCCCCTCTGTCACTTTAGGACTCTACAGTAGTACTCCACATTAATAGTCTCACCCTAGGGGATGGATTTGTGGCGCATAACTCAGTAATTGTCAAAAAAAATGACTAGCGTGCTCCTGTTGGCGTTCCTCATCACAGAGCACACAGTGCAAGTGGTCATAAAGGGAGTTGAAGTAAGCAATCTAAAAATATCAGCAGCTTTGAAAGGGGTCCAACATGTGAATGAGAAGATGCCCTTGAAGAGAAAATTGGACAAATTTAACTCAGGGAAGGTTTTAGATTGTTATGACTTTGTTCTCAGAATTGTTTGTATTATATCGAGAGCATGTATAGATGTAGAGATTTTATGATCCTAAAAGTCCTTATCGAGACATTGTCGAGGGCCATTTCAGTACCAACGTCGTTTTCCTTGAAATTGCATCTTTTATTCCCACAGTGGATGCTGGGAGAAAAAAAAAAACACTGTTATTCTTCCCATGACAACAGGTGATTGGAGAAAAAGGAAAGATGTCACCTACGGCTGAAGGCCCTAAATTACAGTCTGGAGGAAAAGTCACTGGCACTCAAGGATAAAGGTAGCTTGTCACTGCCGTTAATCATTACATTCAAACTTTTGATTGATGAAAGAAGGACTTAACCTTAAAGTCTGTGAGATTTAAAGATATGAACACGATTATCTTTTCTTAGCTTCAACTTACATAATAAAAAAAATGTAAACTGCAGGCAATTGCATTTTTTTCTCATTAATAGCTTGCTATTTGCAATACATAATATGTTATTCAGACATAAAACTATAGAGCACACAACTGAGGATTTGCATAATGTTTTTTACCTCTGGGGTGTAAAATGCTTGCATACCATGTCTCATTTAACTTATGCTTTAAAAGCTTGTGCTTTTTTCTTTTTCTTATTCTTTTTTTTACAGAGAAGAATACAAGGAGACAATCCTAGGTTTTAATTAGCTGAGTGCAGCGCATGCTCATGTGCTACACACTGCACAGGGAGAGCGGGGAGTGCTGCCTTCTTGCTCATTATGTACTAATGAGTTGTCTATTAATGAAAATGGAAAGCATTTATTTTGTGAGCACAAAGGGTTCAGCTGGATTAATTACTGCACTACAGCAACAAAATGAAAACAGAAAGTGCAGCATCACTCTTGTGTGGCACATTACCCATTAACCAACTGTTATCAAGGTCTGGCGAATGTTGCTGCACAACACACTGTAGGAACAGAAACTGTTCGCGCAGGCCATTAAAACTTCATGTGAACTGCACTCTTGACACATTCTATATACTTCTCTTTGGCACTTAAAAGCTTTCTCTCGTATGAGCCCATGTTATATCGACATCCACAAAACATCCTCTGCCAGTATAACATGGACACTTTCTTTGAGCACTGTGACACCATTTCACCGCTAAGCTTCAATGCGACAACGGCCTCTATTTGAAGAATAAAAAGTTGATTTAAAGCTAATTGCATTATTTTGTGCCCAAGTAATAACATTTATATCTGTCAACAGGAATAATCAGGAAGAATAAAATAAAATGACCCCAAAAATATTGTATTTAGATTTTTTTTTTTTATTTATTTATTTTTAAATCACATTCTTTTCAGCTCAGACTGCTTTTTTGGAGACGCTTTCGATAACGAAATACCAGAACTGAAGCTCATGTTCTCACAATGAACAAGAAATGAGAATGAGTGAGTAACTGCAGAACAGAATCATGCGACCCAAACAAAGTAGTAAATGTTCCATTGCTTTCATGAAAATGTCATTTTGTTGTGCTACATTTCTTTTCTAATGGTCATCAAAATCATTCTAATAGTCCACTAATGGCTTGATTTCCCACTGGGCTTTCCTTGGAGAGGTCAGGAGTATGGGGAGTGTGTGGGCTCTGGCAGCCTCAGCAGATGGTTCTTGATCAGATATTAGAGGCTGGGCAGCGAGGTCGTCTGGCCATGAGCATTCTGCCCTGCCTGGGGGATAACAACCCGGTCTGAACTTCCAGCTCCAGCAATGGTTTTAACGCCAGACGAATAGCTCTGCGTGAGAGCCAGACTGCAGGGACGACGGAGCGGTGACAGACTGCTGTCCTTAAGCCTTGTGACAATCTGGGAAAAGCAAACTCAGAAACATGCTGTCTGCTGTAGTTTGTTTCCCTCCAGGAATTTGTTTCACTCGATTTGGGCTGAATCCGATTTGATGACAAATGCTTATGTAATTGCTACCATGGTATGGTCTCTCTTGTCGAAATAATCTCACTGATAACAAAAATCCTACTTAGCTGAATATGAACAAAAGCTGCCCATGATATTCTATTGTAGAAATATCTGGTGGAAAGGCTAATCATTAAATAAAAGGAATGCATTTAGAAAAATCTGCAATTGGAAACCTCAGTTGTGCTGTATTAAAAAATGGGAGACATAGCAACATGGAGGATCAAGTCTTTGTTATTAAAATTGGAAATCAGTCTGAGAACAGCAGTGTATGAATGTATTTTTTCTTTTTTAAAAGAGAGAGATATGATAAGATAAATCCTTCTTAGACAACTGTGAATCATTTTTTGGCATTCAAAGCTTACAATTTCTTCAACATGCCTCATCTGTCTGTCTCTCCCTCCTCTATCGACAAAGCTATAGAGAAAGTGGGGTGAATACACAACAATCTGAGCTTTATTTATCCTTTTTGCTGCGAAAGTGGCAGTCCAAAATGGCAGGGCTTCGGATATGACCTTCAGTTAGAGTGGTTCTCCATCAGTCATGAATGCCACCCACAGATCAGACAGTGGATGAAAAGTAGTGGCACCTTCAGTCCTCCTCATGTCCTCTGCCTTTTTAACCTCCCTCACAGCTTTCCACAAGAGATTTCTCTTATTTTACCTTTCTGCCCCCCATTTTCATTTGGCTTCCCTCGTCATACTGCCCTTGGCCCATCTTTGTTTGGAGTATATTTTCTTTACGCTTTCCTCTACAACACCTTTTTTGTTTTTTTCCTCACTGTTTCCTATCTGCACGCATTCTTGGCAGGTAGCTTATGCGAGATCTGACACAGAGTCTGGATTTAGGAGTAAAATGCATTATGTAAATAAATGCTTTGCATAATAATATATGTCCACGCAAACTCTACATCTTGGAGTGAGAAAATGAAAGAGGAGACAAGGGGAGGGGATTTATATTATCGCAGAAAAATTAAATATGAAACCACCTGACTAGCATAGAAACCGAAACACTTGTTCACCAATCGACCCATTTTGTCACGTCCACTAAACCAATGCTAACACTTATTTTATTTCACACATCTTTCTTGTTAGGCTGCTTTATCTTTTAAATTATAGTGAGCAGTGCAGCTTAGGATACAGTATCCATGATTACAGCATTCAGAATTTTTCATAATGTAGTTACAATACTACAGCCTAAAATCCTCATTCTAGCACCCTTTTCATCAATTTAACAGCCAGTCCTCCATCACAGATATTATTTGCGTCCACTTTACTTAATAGCAGATATTTTGGAGCTAGTACTTCTTTCAGTGTTCTGAAAGAAATAAAATGTTGACATGTGTTTCAAAATCAGCATAAACACGCAGACACACAAAGACAAAAGTGCAAGATAAAAACACACATTTTATAGAGACACCGACACACACAATGACAAAAGCCTTCAAAGTGAAACTTAAGAAGGCAACAACGACAAAAGAATATTTTCTTTTCCTTAAAAGTAAAATTTTAAAAAACGTAAAATAAATATTTGCCAAGCCAGATGTGGTACTTTTTTAAAATAACCTTTTTGTTCAAATTATGATCAGAAGCTTCAGAGGAGTTGCTTTTTAAGAAGGGATGAGAGGACCGACGCTACAACATCAGATGCACTTAAGTAAATACATATTACATATTTTAGTTTGAAAAGATAAAAAAGACGACACTGTCAGTCTCAATGCGATGCATTGTTTCAGCGTTTTGTTATCTGAACTGAATTAACATCAAATGCAATATCCTCTTTAACAAATATATTGTTGGATTCTTAAATTCACTTTAAGTTACTGTTTAAAAAAAAAAAAGCTTTTATTTGCAACCTTGAGGTCTTTCAAAAATAATGACTAAATAACAAAAACTGCATCTCAGCATGAGGCAAAAAAATTACATGGGCTTTGGAGAGACTGCATCTCTGCAATCGTTCATTCAGTGCACATAGTTTATAGCTGTAGGACATCGTGAACTTATACTTTCTTTGGAACGTTTGGAATTAAGTATAATGCACTAAAAGTGCAATAAACTCAATGTTATTGAAGTATAAAGGTTGATGCTTTTAGTTTGACTGCCAGAACAACTAACAGGATGAAAATATGTGCATAGATTTTCACAGAAAAGTTACTGTGGATGCATATTATAAAAAACCTGAAGCACTTAAGTAAACGGAACAAGTAAAAATTACTACCGAATACTGTAGAATACAGATTTTGCTGTAGCTCTCTATTAAAACATTTCTATATATATATATATATATATATATATATATGACA
>VURO01003159.1:16107-26835 GCA_015108175.1 Pelvicachromis taeniatus | reverse complement strand
GTGAGTGTGTAAAATTGTTCTGTGTTGTGGAGATAACACTGGATCCCTATCAGCTGCATCGGGGGGCTTAAGTCCCCAGTGGGTGTGAGGGGAGAATGAATTTTCCTCACTACTCTGCATATTACAGGATTACACTGCACCTTTAGATATGCTTGGGCTGAGCCTATCTCTGCCTTATGGCTATACGCATGTAGATTATTGAAATAGACTGTCACACAGTGAATGAGCTGAAGGAACACCACAGGGACTGCACTGGGTTCTGAAATGAAACACACCAAAATGAGATAACCGTGATAGGATTTTGGTTTTTCTGACATTGTTTGGAAAGAATAGCGCTTTATAATCTGAGGGTCTGACTTTTTTTTTTTTAAGTTTGTAGTTTTTATACACAAAAATAACCACAAATGTGATTCCCTACTGCTCTTTGTTCACTAAGGGAAAAAGAATCAGCAAAGTGCCTATAAAAAGGAATTCTGTGTTTACTTTGTAAAGATAAATCTGAGCTGCAGCCAGGGCCACAGCAAAACATTTCAGGGGTTCCCTTGTAAACAGCTCTTCTAGGCCCCTGAAACTGCAATTTCTGGCATTATCCAGGCTCGTGTTTGGCTCCGGGGTCCCCTAAGCCATTCAGACGCCCACCTTGAGCTTACATCAGGTGTGACAGAGTCTTTCATCTGTTACAACTTGCCTACTGGTGTCACATGAGGAGGATGTGTAGGCAGCAAATATGTAGGCAGTTATTCTGCCTTATGTCCTCTGAGTTTTATCGCGGACAGAGGAGGGGGAGGTAGAGAGAGAGCAAGGAGGGGCCATCTCCTTCTCTCTTTTTTTTCCTTCAATACCTCCTTCGCTCAGGCTATCTTCACCCCCCTTGCTACCTCTGGCTAATTACGCCTTTTTTTCAAATGCAAAGCAGCGGCAGTAAGTGAGATGATTTCTCGGCGGCCGCTTTAGGGAAAAAGCGAGGAGAGAGGAGAGAAAGAAAGCCACAGCAAGAAAAGAGGAGCCAGAAGAAGACGAGAGAGGCTGAATGGAAGAAAGAGGTGACTTTCTTTCCTCGGCTGGCAGGGACCTTTGAAGTTGGGCAAGATGGAGAGGCGAGGGAGGGGGTCTTTCTGTGAGGGGACAGAGGTAAGAAAAAAGCAAGGGAAGATCGTGTTAACGAGATGGCCTCTAAAGACGAATTAAATGGTGGGAGAAAAGAAACACGATCAGGCCTGGTCCTACTTATAGACTCCTCACAGACTCACTCTTTTCAACACCGCAGAGGTGTTCCAAAGCCTGAATTCCTTAGCTCAGCTCTTTAAAAGGCTTGGAGTGTGGGGTGTGTGAGTGAGGGCCTGCTTTGGGGGCAATAGGATCTATGTATGTGTGTGTGGGTGTGGGTGCAAATGTGTGTGCAGGAGGGTCACCCGTCCTTTAGTCACACATCCCAACCCCTCAATGGGGAGGTCAGGGACTTACACACCGATGGAGGGTCAGAAGTGGCAGGGATTACACGTCTGCTCTAAGTCCCCCTAGATCCTAGTGTTTTCACTCCCTCTCGCTGTTTGTTGTTTTGTGGCGAAGCAGACGGAGGAAAGAAAAGGAGACGGTCGGGGAATTAGTGTAAAGCTCAGGAGATGAATGGGCATCTTATTCGCACCTCTTGTAGGCTGTTTTTCAGCAACCCCCCACCCCCCCAAATAGCCCTCCCATTCCTTGTCATAGTGAAAGCACGTTAGGGTTGCCTTTGTGCAGACAAAAGGAGACTCCCCTCCTGGCTTTCATGCTCCTGGTGGAGCAACAAGAGGATTTGGCCTGCCGTGCAGCACCCGGAGCTGCTCCAGCTATGATTGGACATCGGCAGGAGAGAGCTCTGCCTCTCCTTTCTTGATTAATCAAGTGATTCCAGTGTGCTCAATAACACCTTTTTCTAACACACTCTTTCTGTGTCTCCATAATCCTACCCCCCCCCCCCCCCCCCCCCCCCACACACACACACACACACACAACCCACCCTTACAACCTACATCTGCCTTTTTTTCACCCCACAGAAGAACTTTTTTTATGAGCTTCAAGTGACACTGCTTATCTGATGCGTGGGTGTTTTATTATTATTATTATTATTTTTATTATTATTTCGATGTGCTTATCACAGCTGACACGTGAAAACATTAACGAGATTAATTTAGAGGATTTTTACAAGAGTTGCCCAAGAGTCGACCCAGCGTGTCATTCAAAACAGAAGTGGCTTCAACTTCAACTAATTTTTGGATGATATTAAGAGATGTTATTTTTTTTGTAAACAGTAATCCACAGGATGAGAATATTATTTGAGCTTTTTGAATACACATCTCTCCAGCTCATCCATCATTCTGCTTTTGTGTATATATATTGTGATTTACACGCACTGTATCACAGTCACAGAGGAAAGATTATTCTCTTATCATTTCTCATGCTGTGTTGGACTATTGAGTATATTCAGTTCAGTGCAATTAAATTTAGCTTATAGTTCATTTCAGCAGAAATCAAAGGCTAATACACCCTGACAGCTATCATGCGCCGGTATGAACTGTGTCAAAATAATAATAAAAAAATTCACAGCGTGTTGAGCACTCGCAGTTGCAAATAATTTTTATTCATTTTAAGTGGCTGACTTGGTCACTGTGTTCAGTCCACTTGAGCTACAGTTTCAGGATTACAGACAATATATGAGAATATATATATAGAATGTGTTAACTGTGTAACATGTGATTATGTGGTGGTGACATTCTCCAAGCAGGGATTATGCCTCTGCAGATCCACTGCAAAGGAGTATTTTGCATGTGTTCAAGTTTAGTTCCTGTTGCAGAATTTGCGAATATCAATTGTTGGATATGATAAACCTGGACACAAGCTGTTTCTTAGCAACACAATTTTAGTGACATAATGATAGATCTGCTCTGTTTGCTGAGCTTGCTGTGGTCGAGCTTCTGGGGGCACTCAACCCCAAGCACCTTGGAAATAAAACAGCATTACAAGAAATAAAGTAAATGGTATTAGAGAGTTGCTTCATCCAACACCCATCAGCTCGCTCTCAATAAAAGATTTCTTGTTAAAAATGTCCTAAAAGCATACTCCATCAATTTCTTTTAATTGATTGAATGCTTAGATGCAATCTTTAGGTGCTTTGCGCATCCCAAAACAAAATAAAACCTTCGCACTTTCTCTATATTGCGGTGACGACACTATATTGTAGTGTCCTGTATGAAAACTCAGAGCTATCTACTTTACTATAACTATAAGTGAAACTGACCCTTTAAATCAGCCAACTGGTCTAGATGTAGCACCATTACACTGTCTACACAAAATAACACCTGATACTGTTGATACTGCATTAAAGTCTGCACTTTTTTAATATCTAACCCCAAAGGAAAACCATTGTGTCTTGGAGAACATTTGTGTCAATTGCTATATTTACATGGAGCCCAGTATTGTGATTAAAAAAAAAAAAATCACACCAAAAAATCTCCACCCCACTCCCAACAAGCAGCCCAAAAATAAATCAACATGGTTATTTCTGGCTATGTTCTGTCTTGTGTCCTCAGTTTTGATCTTCTGTAAACGTGTGTGGGGAAGTTGCAGCTACAGAGCTTCTGCTCTGGAGAAAGAAAAATGCGAGCTTCTGTGCTGAGCTGTGGCTGTTTTTAAGAAATTAAGACACACAATAATACCAAAGCTGCACAGAAGACAATCTAATCTAATCATATCTGTCTTCAGATAGTTACTCAGACATGCCAAAAATAAGACAGAGGTTGAACACAAAGTAAATTCATAATTTTTAAGCATGCCACACTGTTAGATCATGTGCATCGTGTAAACACCAGAGGCTTCTTCTCTGTAGTAAGCTTGGGCACTTAGTGAGGTAACTTCAGGTTTAAATCTAGGTTTTCAGGGTTATGAAGGTGCTTCACTTCTCACCAGGGTACATCGTCATGGTAACATAAGCTGCAGGCCTAACCTGCTCAGATTATGGTTGAGATAAGAGGTCAACATGCACAAAATCACCACCCATGGATCAATAGGTTCTCTGGAAATTAGTGTCATCACTCAAAATCTGATGGAGCAGAGGTAGTGAAGGTGGGCAAGTTTAAATACCTGAAGTCAACCATTTAAAGCAATGGACAGTGTACAAAAGAGGTGAAAATGAGAGTGCGGGCAGGGTGGAGTGGGTGGAGACAAGTGTCAGGGGTGATTTGTCACAGGAGGATAGCCACAAGAGTGAAAGAAAAGGTTTACAAGATGATAGTAAGACCTGCTATGATGTATGGGTTGGAGACAGTGGCACTGACAAAAAGACAGGAGGTGGCAGAGCTGAAGATGCTGTTTTTGTTAGGAGTGACCAAAAAGGACAGCATTAGAAATGAGTACATTAGAGGGACAGCTGAGCAGTTTGGAGACAAAGTCAGAGAGGAAAGAATGAGATGGTTTGACCATGTGCAGAGAGGAGATGGTGGAGATATTCAGCAAATGATGTTGAGCATGGAGATGCCAAGCAGAAGGAGAAGATTCATGGATGCAGTGAAGGAGGACAAGCAGAGGTTTGGTGTGCCAGAGGAGAACGCTATGGTAGATGGAAGTAGAGGATCCATTGTGGCGACCCATAAAGGGAGCAGCTCAAAGAAGAAGACCCAATTATCCAGTGGACCCAAGGAGTCTTTATCTTTCATTGATGTGCATCAGGATTCTCAGCGGGTATTTTATTGCCTGCTGAGAATCTTGATGGTATCATTTCCTGTAGGGAAATTTTAAAGACACTCCTAAAACAGATAACACCAAGGCCTCTTGACCTTATATGTCAATCTGCATTTAAGATTACTCATCATTTGAAATTCACCAGTCACCAGGACTTCAGCTGAAAGAATACAACTAAAAAAAGATTTGACTCACTCTAAGAAATGTCTATGAAACATATTCATTTAATAGAGTAAACTACTATATTTATAGACACACCTACCAGTGCCTTAGTGACAGCCAAAGTCTACTAACTGACACAGTCTACTAGTTTGCCTGACTTCCTTTCTGCCTTTTAATGGATTTCATTTGTGCAGTGCTCTCTGGTCCTATAAACCACTTAAAGTGCTTTTCACATTACACATTAGTTTTTTTTTAAATGCTATACCTACATACTGTCATATTCTCACTGTTATACACAACAGTTGTGCTACTGTAGAGCAATTAAATTAGCGCACAGCAATCTTGAGTGCAGGCATTCTTCTAACATATATAACACGTTTCAAGTAAAGGGGGTTCCACCAATCCTGTCGATTTGTTTGTCAATCTACTTAAGATCTTGACACAAATTTTATAATTAGTGACAAAAATTTAACTATATGCAAAGACAAAATTAGGCTAAACAATGGTAAAAGCAATAGTAAATGCAGCCACTCAGTCAGTCAGCCGGCTTGCTAATCCTGGCTTCAACAGTTTCATTATCTCCATACATTGTTTCTGTGCTCCATATAACTATCATGGATGCAGCATGCGCTGGTGTATAAACTGAACACCTGTCCTGCTGGAAATCTCTTTGTAACTCAGCGATGCTGTATCTGAATTCCTTTTGCCTTATCACCTCAGCAGCTTTGTATCTAGTTGGGGAAATTTCAGAGAGTAGGTGGGTGGCTGCTATAGATGCTACAAAGACAAGAGAAAAACACACATGGAGAGAGAAAGGGGGGGTGAGAGGTGGTGATAAACAGAGTTGGGTGGGGGGTGCCTTGCAACGATAAATCAAGTTCCAGACTAATCTATTTAGCATGCTCTCACCATTATCCTGTCAGTGAAACAGCTAATTAATTAACTGATTCCACAATGAAGAGGTTTTGAATGAGCCCATTTAGATAATTACTACAAGGAGCCGATCGGGCCAGTCATTTACAACTGTCACACAGGTTCCTGCTTTGGCAGATGCCCTTCACTCTGGCCCTGGTCTTCATTGTCACAAACATCCTCCATATTGTATTACAACGCCATCGATGTGATGTCTCAGCACAGATATATGAAACATAGGTAGATATTTTTTTAAATAGCGTTCAGATAAAATAAAGTCACACCTCACTGAATTGTTTGAAACCCTAAAAGTGAGAACGTTTGCATATAAAAGGCAACGAATGAATCCCAGTATATCTACGCCTTTCTTGTTTCTGTTTTTGCCAGAATTGTTGCTGTTTCAAATGCTGAAAATTGGACATTTTGTCAGCATGCAACAAGGGAATGCAGCAAAGTACAAAGTGAGACTAGGGATTACTGATGAGCACATTTAATGAGAAAAAATCCAAAAGATACATGATGAGATTTCCCTTTTACAAATGACAGCCAATGACAATTATCAGCATCATTGGCTGCAAAGTTAATAAAAGCCATTTATGTTCTTGTTTTTCATAATGCGGAGGTTGGAACCTTGTCTGGATGCCTTGATTTGAAAGTGAAATAATTCATTCCTTTTATGCTAAAATGATGCTGATAATCTGATGGGTATTTTCAAAAGCTGCCAGCAGCCACTTGCCCTCAGTTAGGCTGTTTATCAAATCTGACTGAGGTGAGAAATAATTCAAAAGACCATGAACCTCTGTGTCCTGCTTCTCTCTCACAGATATCGGTGTGACAGTTAGCACTGTTGCCACACAGCAAAGATGGTTCTGAGTTTGAATCCAAGCTGGAGCCTTCTCTGTGTGGCGTTTACAAGTTTTCCCTGTCTGTGTGGCTTCTCTCCAGATACCCTGGCTTCCTCCCATGCATGGGTTATGTTAACTGATAATATGTCTTAGCTCACGTGGACTGGCAAACTGCCCAGGGAGCACTCTGCCTCTTGCTCTGTGATAACACCTGGCATACATCTGTATTATCTCTTATTACACAAACTAATTGACTTAAAATTCCCAAATAATAACATTACTAATGATTATTACACATTATTTCTTTTTTTTTTTGGTACTGTTAACAGTAAAATAACTAATATTTACATACTTTACCATTTATGAGTGATGATGATTAAAGAGCATTAGCATGTATTGTATTCTAGTTGACAACAGTGACATTCTGATGACATTGACACAGAACATTTTACTACATTCTGTTAATGATGATCAAATGTTAGAGTTAACCTTGGAATAAAGGTTTCATTACTGATCTGTGTACCTGTTCTCATTCCCAGGCTCTCAAATGATGGTTTGTCAAAGCTGGCGCTTTAAAGATAAGGACAAGGTGTCAACACTACTGTGATGCACCAGTCATGGCAATATTGACACCAGGCTCACTTGCAGCCTTTCACATATGGATGCTCATGGAGGATACCAATGGAGGACTAGCAGTGAAATGAAACACAAGACACCATCTTTTCCTAAATCTAACCAAGAAACACAGGAAACAAAAGTGAACATTAAGTCAAGCAGGACAGAAAACCAGTGGTCTCCCAGAGGACGAGCATAATATTTATGTCACTGGCACGTCACCTGCCAACTTAAACACTCTTTAAAAGAACTATTAAAGAGGCACCTTTAGCCTTGTAATAGCAATCAAATAGATGCACTACATATTTTTTTCTTTTTATAGACCAAAACAAAACATCAGTATAATATTGATACATGGCTTATAAAATAATTATTAACCAGTAAACATTATTTACTCTCTTTTCAATGTTTTTCATTATGATTTACTAACACCACTCATTAGAAAGTGTTGCCCATGCAATCATAAGCAAATTCAACCAGAGCTTTATTATTTGCTAGAACCAGTCCTGTAGTTTCCTTCAATTAATTTTCCACTCAAAATATTACACAAGAAAATTGGAGACTATAATATGTAACATGGCAGTCCTGCCTTACAATTATGAAAGAGTCTAGATTACGTTTTTTTCAGTTGTTTTGGATTGGTCGTCAAATTGCAGTCGAAGGTGTTAAAGCCACTGCTACTTGTGCACATCAGAAAGAGCATTTCTTGATCTTTGGAAACATTTGCTAATTATTTAGGGGATGACCAGCACAGCTGGTTACAAGTTGAACAATTACTGGGTCTAAATATATATTTGTGAGCAAAATAAATCATATATCTATCATTTGAGTTGTTAAACCCCCCAAAATAAGCTATGGTATTTTACTGTGTAGTGTAACTAGATCAAGAATAGTCCACATCTGCAGAGCCAGAGGATGTAAGAGTTGAATGTAATACCTTGTGCTTGAAATTAGCATCTGAAGAGCATTAACTGTGATACATCCACACATATGGAAGTATGGATTTTAGAAAGGCATTGTATAATGATTACTCGCCCTGTGTCACAGATTTTGAAGTAATGTATTTCAGAAAGTAATAGCACTGTGTGATTGTTGTTGCAAACACATGATTTTTTTTACATGCAGTCTGTGGACATGGCCTAAACCAGAAGTGGTCCACTTTGTAAATTATAAACATTTTTTACTTAGCATTCAGAGCTGCATCATGATAAGATTGTGAGGTTTGCAGTCTTTCTCTTTGATTTTATTTTCCTCCATGTACTAAATTTGCAGGTGAAGCCCCCCCCTATCAAAGTGTCACACCAAAGAAACATGACAATAGCTGATTTGGTAGACACTGTCAATCAAGTATTTTTTCCAGACTAACAGATAACAACACGTGACAGAAAAGGTTGTATGCTAAAAAAAACCCCACATAACTATTTTAATCCGAGAGGGTCAAATCTGAAGTGGTCCACTCTAATAAGGAATTAAAGAAAAAACACAAACCACCATCGTAGGAGGAAGTTAATTAGCTGTGCAAGATGGGACACCGATACTTAAGCAGCTATCTTTTTAAATTAACAATTACTTGATCAATTCTGTTTGATTAAAGGAGCTTGATTGTCATTGTCATTGTTTTTTGTTTTTTTTTGCTAGTGTACAGCAGCTCATTACAACTGCAGATTGCATTTAAAAGCTTTTCAGCACATCTTCAAACAGAGTTGGTGGAGTTGTGGATAGCTTTGTATATAGGTCTTATTCCAGTCCACTCCTTATAAAAGACATGTCTTATTCATTAAAACTGAGATTTCAGTGTTAAGAATTACTTTTTATACCTGAGACAAATTGACTAGTGAAAAGAAGATGAAAGAAAAGGTAATGAAGCTTACGCAGTCTTTAATTGTTGCAAACTCTTAACCACATTCACCATGCATTTAAATTTTAATGATTTGCTCAAGCTTGCTGTGGTCATGTAGGTTGATGAGGGGAAAAACTGTTCTACACCCCTGGGTCACAGCGGTCACATCACCCCTCTATCCACATATACATAAGCTAGTCCTGCTCGTAGTGTGGGAAAGCATGAGTTAAATCCAGACCACTGCTCTGAGCACAATGGCCCAAAGGTGGTTATCTCATTGCCTGAGTCACTGATCAGGGTTTTGTCTTGTCACCTTTTTTCTCTCAAGCAGCATCAGACAGCTCAATCCACTCCATCAGATCAGAGCTGCTCTCTCCATATCTCTCCTTTCCCTCCTTTCTCTTTCTCTTTCTCAATAATGGTCAATCCCGCATCAATACGCAAGGCTTCTTTCACTGTGTCCATTCCCCAAGGTGGCCTCATTACCCCAGGGTGTTTTGTTTGTTTGTTGCTTGGTTAAAGAAGCTGAATTGAGCAGCCGGCAGGGGTTGATGGGAGAGAGAAGGGCTAAAAAGAGGGGGGGGGGGGGGGGGGGGGGGGGGGGGGGAATGAAGATGTGGTTTCACAAGAGAACAAGGGGCAGAGGACACAGGAGCCCCTGTGGCTCTGGAGAGGACAGATCAGCAATCACAGGGCAGGAGGCCATGGGAGGTTGCTTGCATCAGTGATGATGATAATAAGAATGATCACAGGCAATGTGATGCTGGCACTGATGATGATATATGTTGTGCTCTGTAACGCCATATGTACACTTTAAAGTGAACACACTGAATGTTGTTTTAGTGACTCCCATGAATGCAGTCAGCTTGATCATATGTGCAGGTCAATTGACTGACCAGGCATAAGTATTTACTTCAAGCATGCTGTCACTGACAATCAGTGAAGTGCTTCCTAAATACTAGACATGGGAGAGAGCATTTACTCACTACAAATGCGACCTGCTATTATGGCTCTAGTTTTACTGTTATTCAGATAATAATTCATTGATTAATTGAGTTAAATGAAAAATGCACTTAAGTTTAGAGAAAGGCATAGTACGCCAATCCTGATCATAGACTTTATGTGAAATATGGCTGTATCTACCCTTACTTTTGTGTTTTTAAATGATTTATTTGTTCAAAAAGACATGGGGATACCTGGACAAATGGATAGAGTGTGAAATTTATGAGCTATTGTTAGTGCTGGCTCCCTGACACTTTTCAGAACATGCATTTTTAATTCACTCAGAGTGTTCTGAGGACTATTAGCAAGGCATATCTGCCCTTTGTTGATCATCCCGGACACCGAGACAATGTTTCACATTTTAATAAGCATATGTTTAAGAAATATGTTGTTCAAAAGGAGGCGTGCCAATCTAAGGCTGCATCCTTACTAAAACCCAAAGACAGCAACAGCTGAAATAACAATTAATTATTTAAATACTTTTTATAATAGAAAAAAAAGTGAATAGGAGTGCAAATGACAATTGCATAATCCCATAAAATCAATACATTTATGATTATTGTATTTACTTATCATGGAATTTGACAAAATTGCAAAATAAAGTACTACTATTCATTCTTTATAGAACTGGTAACA
>VURO01003153.1:0-10356 GCA_015108175.1 Pelvicachromis taeniatus | reverse complement strand
TTTTTTTTTTTCGGGATTTTTTTTTTTTTTTTTTTTCTTTTGTCAGTTTCTTTTCTGTCTCTATTCCAGCCGTCAGTGTTGCACACTGGGAGCAGTTGCAGCAGGAGAAGGAGGAACTGGAGCGTCGTTTCGAGTCTGAGCTGCAGGGATTGCGGGCTCAGCAGCAGAAGGAGCTGGGAGCGCTGGAGGAGCGGCTGAAAGCACAGCACGTGGATGAGACGAGGAGTCTGCAGGCCCTGCAGCAAGCTGAGCTGGAAGAGCTACGCTTCAAACAGCAGGAGCAGGTCTGTGCTATGCAGCCTGGGTATGAACTGTCATGTTTATCCACATCTTATATGAGAAGTGAGAATGCAATGCACGGTATTTTAATTTATTAAATATTAACAGGAACATTTATTAAAGAGAAACAAAAATGGGAGAAAATACTGTGTTGCATAGTGTTTATACATGCATGTGAACAGCAGGTAGCGCTGATGAGTCATTTTTGTGATTGTTGCCTGCAGCTTGAGGAGATGAGTCAGAACCATGAGGCGTCCTTGATGGAGATGGAGACGGCTCACAATGATACACTGGCCACTCTGCAAGAGGAGCATGCCAGGACTGTGAAGAGTAAGTGCCCCATTTAAAACCTGTTACCACCCGCACTGAGTCACTGCAGGTCAAGACAGATGATGGTGTGTGTTTCTCGTGTCAGATTTGAAGATGGCCCATGAACAACAGAGGAAGTCTTTGGAAGAAGAGTTTGAAAAGATCAGACTGTCACTGCAGGTTAACAGTTCTCCTTAAAAATTCATAGTATAACATGGTTTGTAGTTTTTCTTTTTAAGTCATTAACAGTTTAATATCCATGGTCATCAGGATCAGGTGGACACACTGACATTTCAGAACCGTAGTCTCAGAGATCGAGCAAAGCGATTTGAAGAAGCTCTCCGCAAGAGCACAGATGAGCAGATCGTGGTAAGTGCTTCACCAATACTGCTTACTGCTCGTGTGACTGTAGCAACATTAACAGCATAAAACCTCTTGGTTGGTTTTACAGCTTAGTGGTGTTGGTGGTGTTTTTTTTTTATTACTTTTTTTTTTTTTTTAAAGGATGCTTTGGCTCCCTATCAACACATTGAGGAGGACCTGAAGAGCCTCAAAGAAGTTCTGGAGATGAAAAATCAACAAATCCATCAGCAGGAGCTGAAGATTTCAGAGCTGGAGAAAATAGTAGGTTTCAAGTTTTTGCCATAGAACATCTGGAGTATTTTTCAAAATATCAAAAGCATTAAAACTTCTTTTTCAGAAAACACCTTCTAAGTCGGTAAGATTCATGGCAGCTTGCTGAGATTTACGAAAGATTTCATTAGTGATAAAGTGTATCATTACTACAGCCTTCCTATTTACCTCCAACCTACTTTTGTTAGCGCTAATGTTTCCTTTGTAAACCCAAATCATTTAGCCTGCATCATTGTTTCACTCATTCCACAAGTATTTTAGTGTGGTGTACCTTGTTACCTGTGTTTTTTGAGCAGGCTGCAAAGAATGTGTTCTTGGAGGAGAAACTACAAGTGTTACAACAGCAGAATGAGGACCTGAAGGAACAAATAGACAAGAATCTCGCTGTGTCCAGGTCAGAGGAAATCCAGACATGTGCCGATTAAAGTTCCAACCAGGAGATGTAAATGTGCTTGGTTTACTTGCCTTAGAAGTGTTGCAGTTTTCTGGATATATCATCTATGTTATACAGAATATTTTTGTTTATAGAGGTCAGTTAATCGTTAATGTTTAGAAAATATTGCACAATGGAACCTAGAACATTTACAATAACAAAAACCATAATTCTGAATGCAGAAATCTTATACTTTAAGTGAAAACCTTAAAATATTCAGTCAAAAAAAATTCCACAGGGCTCTTTGCAGTTCTGTGAAAAAGTGAGTACTGTAAACCCCATCAATTCAATACTTTATAGAACCACCGCTGGCATCAGTAACTTGGAATAATTGTTTTGTGCATAACGTATACTGGGTGTATACTGGGTAATACTGGGTGATCCTATCTTAAGAGAGCAGTGCATAAACGAATGCTGGTAAGCTGAAGCAACACTGTGTAGAAAAGGGAAAATTCATCTAAATGATGCGATTTAGTGCTCCTGCTTGACTCTGTGTTAACACTAAATCAGACAGTGGCCAAACACTGCAGCACCTTGATTCTTTTCCTTTTTCAGCCTTTCTGTTGCAGATTTGCTGCTGTGCGTGGGATCATTGTCCTGTTGCCTGACTCACTTTTGATATAGCTTGTTTGGCTGTGAGACAGATGGCCTCACATTTGACTGTAGAGTACTTTGGTATAAGAGGAGTTCATGGTCAACTCAATAACAGCAAGGTGCCTGGGTCATGTGGGTAGAAAAAAAAGCAGAAATCGTCACTCCACCACAGTGTTTTGACAGTTGATATGAGGTATTGATGCTATGCTGATATCCTGTGTTTGGTTTTCACCAAACATGGTGCTGTGCATTATGGCCAAAGGACATTGTTCCAGAAGTACTTTTGAAAAGTTTATTTAGATGGATTTTTGCAAAGTTAAACTGTGCTGCCGTCCTTTTTGTAGAGAAAATGTTTTCTCGTGGCAATCCTTTCAAACAAGCCATACTTGAGTCTTTTTCTCCCTGTGCTGTGATGAACAAATACCAGCAAGAAAATACATCCTTGACCACACACGTCTACCTTTTCCTTGTGTCCTTTCCACTTTAGGCAACTCTCTGAAGAGAATGCTAATCTGCAAGTGAACGTGGAGAAGGAGAGCAATGAGAAGAAGCGCCTTAGTCGCACCAATGAGGAGCTGCTGTGGCGGCTACAGACCGGTGAGCTGAGTCCTCGCATGTCCCCCAGCTCCTCCCCTATCCATCGGCCTCCCTCTGGACAAGGCTCTCCTGCCCGTCCACACTCGTACCACCAGTGATGCTCTTCTGGAAATTCTCGTCACCAAATGCTTTTTTTGCTGGAATCAGAAGGCCTCATTTGTTTTAAACCTCTTGGGTGAATGTTTCTCTCAATCAGAAGAGGGATGGATGTTACACTATACACACTATATATACCAATTGTACTGATCATCACACCTGTTACTAAAAGAAGGAATTCTCTGCCCTCAGATTTTCTTATTCCACAGGAACGCCCCACACAACAGATGCACTGAAAAACTCCCACAGATTGTAGATTGATTGGCGAGCAGAATGAAAATCACCGTGCCTCATTTCCATGTATTCGCCTACATCTCCCATCTTCTCATCCAGCGCTCAGGATGATGGATGTACAAGACATAATGATAATCAAAAGTGCAACAACAAACACAAAAAGCGCCTTTTGCCATCCATTCTCTCCCACCAGCAGCATCCACCAGGACAAGGGAAATTCTACCTACAGTATTACTCTCAAAGTTCAGATTCTTCTCTGGGGCTTATTATCCTTTTCATGCTGAAATATTGTAGGAGTTTATGACTGACTATCAAGCCATTTAACCTCAGTCATCCATGCTACTTTCTAACTTGCGTATCAGCATTGACCTGAAATGTGTGGCTACAACAACAACCATACTTATATCTTCTGAACTGCCAACGCAGTCAACAGTTTTCCCTGACCGTACTTTGTAAAATCTGTACATGTATTGCTCTCTTCAAAGCATGATCTGTCTTCCAGTTATAATTAACTATATTTTAGGATTGCCTACAGTGTGATGAAGTGGCACAGAAGGGCAGTGGAGCCTCACGATTTAAAAGGAATTTCTTATTAAATTGAACGGGATTCATTCAAGGTAAAACATTGCGTTATACATTTCAAACTAGGTGAGTTGATGCCCTTCACCCTTCAGATGAATTAATATAAGAGACTGCTCAAAAAGTTAACACTTGATCATCACAGTATAAAGCAAAGTCGGTTAAACTCTTAAAGTCTGTCCGGTTAGGAAGCAAAAATCATTGCTAAACAATTTATTCTGCTTTTGTGCGACTGAAACAACAAGACAAGCTTTTGCAGGTGTTGACAGAGATAATTGCTTACTCCTTACCCTTTCAGGATGATTTCACTCCAAGAGTGTGGAGAAGACCCCAGGGGGGTTGGGCTGTTACATGACCAGACCTGGACAGGCAGTAGATCTGCTCGTATCTGTGCATTTGTGCAGATTACTAGCAAAGCACTAGAAAATGACCTCCAGTAGGCCACTGGTGTACATGTTTGTGACCAAACTGTCAAAAATGGACTCCACGAGCATGATGTTCTCACATTCTTCTGTGACCTGCGCTCACAGCCAAGCAACATGCAGCTCCATTTCACCCAAGAACGCCAGAACGACCCATTCTTTTCACAGATGAGAGCAGTTTCACGCTGAGCATACGAGACAGACAAGGAAGACTGGGTTGACGGTAGGTCAGTGATGGTCCGGGGAGGCAGAATTGCACAGGTCCCGTGAAAAGACATATCGAGACTTCTTACCCCTTATGGAGTGTTTCTGACAGTATGTTCAAAAACATGTTAATGAGTAAACTGCTGGAGTTTATTTTGAAGGGTTCTGGCTCCACCTGTTCTTCCTTGTACTAAGGAGCAGATACTGGTTTCGCTGTTGTGTTGATGCCCTGCTTTCAGCCCCTGTTCTCTCGTTATATGACCTCTCCTTTCTCATCTTTTGGTGCCATCCTGGAGGAGCTGGGCTACCTGTGCAGGTACCGTCTCGTGCTACCAGTAGTGACAGTGACACAAGCAAACAGCAAAACTACAGAAAAATGAGAAAGGATAAGAGAAGAGCAGTGGTGTATGGTCACCACATGCAACACCATTCAGTGTTTGGGGATCTTGTTGCTTCTCCAGTCCTCCTGTTTTTGCTTCCTTACTGGACAGACTAATTCCTGACGTCTAGCTCAGTTTGTGTTATACTGTGATGATCAAGCGTTCCTTTATTATTTTATTTAAGCAGTTTATAAACATGTCCTACAAAGTGAAAATGCAGATGACGTAGAAACCACCAAAGAGGAAATCATTGAATACAACAGTTCATTAAGTACTGTAGCTGTCATATGGTTGGACTTAATTGCTGCCAAATCAGCCATAAATGGTGCAGACGTTGCAAAACATTTAACTGTTTTGTTGCATTTTAAGAATATACTGTCAGGGCTCTGGCAGCTAGCTGAAACTGTTACTGTTTTCTCTGTTGATGATTATTATTATTATTTTGAGTGTTTGCGTGTGTTTTCATCACAGAAATCTTTATAGAGAAAGAGTTGTAACCGCAATTGACAAAAATACCCAAACTAACTACATTTCCATCAAAATAAGCACGAGAGTCTGATTGCAATTTTACCTCATTTCTCATTGTAGAGAATAATCTCAGGTCTTGAGGAGAATTAAGAGTCATCAAAAGGAAGCAACTGCCTTTTTTGTATTGTATTTTTTTTTTCACGTTTACACAACCGCCTGTCTCAAATGTCTGTTTTGCCAGAATAACATTTCTAGAAAGCGTTCTGTAGAAAAATATTTTAAAGAGCATAACACAGTCAGGAAACACATAAAAATGAAGTAAAATGGGATTTTATGACATTAATATATTATTGTAATAAAGCAGGTTTTCTTTTATTCATTCCCTCAGACATAAAATATGGAAATCTGCTGAAATAGGAATTTGGTTCTAGGTGAGTGAAATTTACCTATAATAGAAGTTGATTATGTTTAACTTCATCGCTGGTGGGTGTTTTGAAAGGAAGTGGAAACGATGGCTCTCTCCATCAGGTACTCTGATTGCACTGAATGCCTCTGTGTCCTGTGGACATGACCTTGTACTCATTTATTGAATGTTTGTCCGACACTAGAATAAGAGGTTTTGTTTACAGTTTACGTCCAAAGTCAGAAAAGGTCACTGCATCACCTTGCTTCTGTTGTTTACATGATTTATGTTCCTATTCAGTATTTCAGAAACTCATGCTCTGGATACGTTTGTATGAAAGCATGCCTTTATAAGGTTTTACGTGCATTCTTTTTATCTTCTTGTGCATTTATTTATTTATTGTCATCCCTCAAAACTGTAACTGTAGCTTAGCTGGATAACATATTGTGGTGAATGATGACAAATAATGTCTATACTGTATATGTTGCACTTTGTATTTAAGTATTAAATCAACGCAAGTATACACAAGAAGGGAGAGCTCCTTTTTAAGGTTACTAAGTAATAATGCAGAGCAGAGTGCAGAAATAATAACCACATTAGGCCTGTTGGGCTACATTTAACAAAAAAAACGTTCTAATTATAAACACGATAATATTCCAGAAAAAAACAAAACAAAAAATCGCCAATCTGACTTAATTTTAGTTATATGGAACTTGATTGACATGAGACTCATGCCTTCCAGTGCATAAAATGTTGTATTATATCTATTGGCAGAGGGAAGATGATGGTGGAGTTCTTCTCTGCTGCGATGGTGTTGAGAGTCTGAAGGTATCTTAGCTGAAGAGCTGAGGGTGAGTCAGCCATTACCAGAGAGGCATCTTTCAGAGCCCTGGAAGCATTCATCTCCCCCTCTGCAGCAATGATCTGAAATATAGGCAGATGATCAGAATCTTCTGATGTTTCATTTCTGGGCCTGAATACATAAAAAGGAAATTGAATTCAGTCTTCCATTGCTCTCATTACCTTTGCCCTGGCCTCCCGGCTGGCTTCAGCCTCTGCTGCCATGGCTCGCTGCAGCTGATGAGGCAACTTCACATCCTTGATCTCTACACGCTCCACTTTGATACCCCACGGATGAGTGGCTTCATCCAAGGTTTCCTGCAGGGTAACATCCAATATCAAACGCTCCAGTCAAAGTTATAGTTTTAATAAACAACAAATCAAATACTGTATACGGTGAACAAAACCAGTGGCTTCTACTTGTTTTAGCATCCTCCTTGTGGCCAAAACAAGTGTTCTTTGAATGGCTGGTGGGAATGAAGGAGCTCTAAAACTATCTGTAGTAATGCTTTTCTTACCTTTTATAAAATGTACATTTATTTACAAACATTCCCTTTAAAATAGGTGTAACAGCACTTTGTTCTCACTTGCATGCTAAGTGAAATGCCCTCTCTGTCAGATAGAAGTTCTGCAAGGTTTTTGGTACCAAGGACATTCCTCAGAGTGGTTTGAGCAAGGAGTCGAGTAGATGAGTGCGCATTGAACACATTGGCCACTGCTGAAATGGGGCAGTATACACGGAAGTACACCACACCGTCCACAGACACTGTCACTGAGTCTCTGGTTAGGATCTGCAAATGTTTAAAAAAAAAAAGAAGACTGCAATTTGTTTACTGACAAAAACTACAGACAGCTTGTGATGCATGAGATAATAGAGACAGACGGTGTGTTTTCATGATAAAACGGAGCAAGAATATACCTCTTGAGGAGGGATATCAAAGGACACAGTTCTTAGATCTACTTTCACAAAGTTATCGGTGCAGGGTAATATTAGGAAAAGTCCTGGAAAGAAATAAAAGCCAGTTCAGATGATAATGTGGAGTCAACTTTTGGGATGGCTTAACCAAAGTGTTTGTTATATATTTATCCACAAACCTGGTCCTTTAGGTTTTCTGTCTGTGATCCGGCCGAGTCTAAAAATGACAGCTCGCTCATACTCCTTCACTATCTGAATGTTGGAGACAACCAATTGCACAACAGTACATAAGAAATACAGAAATACGAATTGAGTATTTTGTTTCATGGTACGTATACACATCTATGTGAAGAAAAGGTGATTAAATCCTAATCAACAGTGTGCTGCAATGACAATATACTGTACCTTAACACACATAAATATTGTGAGTGGGAAGGTTACTACTACAAAGATGATGGATATGAAAACCAACAGCCAACCACAACATCCCAGTTTGCCTGAGTTTTTATCTGCAAAAAGAACAGAAACACTTTACAAGCTTTTAAAGTGCAGGGTATGTACGATATAAAGCTTTTTTCCATAGCGCCCTCATTTCACATTTCAATTCAAACCAGAAGTTCTTGGTGTTACTTGGATGACATAATTAAGCAGTAACATGCTCCACTGGGATGCCACCTTTTATTAAAGGTGACACAGAAGATTAGTGCCAGGAGATGTAATGGATCTACACTGCTCATATTTCACTAACGATGTAAATAATCTCTAAGAGAAGGCACGCATCTTAAAATCCACCTAAGTCACAATGTGTTGTGTAAACTCACTGAGCTATTGAAATGTCATCATTAAAACTCTGAGATGTCACTCAGAGGGTGGGAGAAGAAGAAAAAAGTCTTTTCAGGAAGACTTTCAGGTGAATCTTTTAGACAGGACACAACACTAATACATCTGGGTAATTTAATTTATTTACTATAACGTTAACAATACGCCAGCCAGTTATGATAAGTGGTGACAACTAATGCTTTTCTAATGAAAGGCCATTTTATTGAAATGTAATAAATGATGTTAAAATAGAATGTGCTTAAGATATGTATTAATATGCCAAATGACTACAGTATGTAAAGGATCTTTGGGTAAATATATGGTAATTATTAATTCACTACTAGTGACGTTTGAATTATTCAAGCATTAAAGGGTCGCTAACTGAAGGAATGGACCAGTGTTGTGCCTACACATAACACACAACTTAAACCAAACACTTGGCATATTTCAGCGTAGAGTGTGTCTTTCAAAGTGGACAAGCGGAAGAAGAAAGAAGTGGCAGGCCTAAAAACAAACTATAGCAGATGAAAATCATGTAATTAAGAAATAGAAATAAAATTCCAGTAAAGACCTGACGCAGGACCTGATAAATGCATCTATTGTTCACTGAAGTCTCATCAGAAATGATTTCACTGGAAGCCAAGAAACCAGAAGTGGACTAAAAATCAGTTCATGAATTGGGTTTGCATTTCACTGAGTGGTGAGTTGGAGATCACATATTTCCATCAAAACCGATGGAAATATGTGAAAAGTACTATCAGATTTTGATCCAAGCACAGTGTAAATGCACTAAATGTGTTTACAGTATGTTTGGATCAAATAGAAAAATGCGCAATTCAACCCTATTGGTAATGTATTGGCCTCCCAAAAGTCTGGACCTCAATATCGTGAAGCAGTGTGGGAATGGAACCGAAGACAGCCAGCATCCACAGAAGAGTTTTGAATATCCTATAAGAAGCCAGTAGAATTTTTCCTGAGGACTACTTAAGCAATGCTGAAGAATAATATATTTAGGGGTGGGTGTTGCTCAGAATGGAGAGCACGTCATCTATTAATCAAAACGTTGGTGGTGCCATCCCTGTCTGCTCCAGTCTACATACCAGAGTACCCCTGAGCACAATACCGAACCCCGAATTGCTCCCGATGTTAGACAGAAAGCACTTAGATGATGAGAAAAGTGCTTTTGCCTTACAGTAAATATGATACTCCCAATGTACTTTTGCACATTTCCCTGGCAAAATATAAAGAAATGAAGTGAGGCACAAGACTTTTGCACAACACAGCTGTCCTATGCAACTCCTACAATTCTGAACATAAGCTTTCTTGGGAGAAAAAGCAACCCTTACCAAGACTTTTTCAGCTCATTTTCTATCCCTTATTCCAAAAATAAACAATTACAATTTAAACAAGTCAAAAAAAGTATTTACCTTCAATGTTGCCATGATTTTTCTGCAGTTTATCCTGTGTAACCATCTCTGCTGTGCTGGATGTTGTAGAAATCATTGGTTGTCTGGGCAAGCTAGAACAGTACTGCACTTGTTTACGTGTCTGTTCTCTCTGCGGGTGCGGTCTGTTTCCCTTAACACCGGTTGCTTTCTACAATAGTGAGGCACGCTTGCCCTGTAAGTCACCTTTGGGTTGCTAAGATGTAACATGAACCAGTTCTGTTTAACCAGCATCTATGTGGCTCTTGTATTGAAAAGATATCTCAGTCCAGCTCTTGTGCTTTCTTACATTTAAGTCCAGCAGTCTGTCACCTGAGTCCATCTTGTGAATAAATAATTGTTGTAGCCAAGTCATGAAACATGAGAGGTGACGTTCATAGAAGATGATGTGGTAGTTTTCCTCACTTTTTCCCCACAGATTTCCCCCAGTTTTTTATCAATTTTTACAAAATGAAGGATTCATTATGCCTTTAAAATTCAATTTCATGGAATATAGATTATGTTGAACGTTATACAGAAAGTTATTTGTATGGCAGTGTTAGATCTATTGACTTTTTGGCCTCTTCATGAGATGCTGGTAAAGCGATTTATGTTAGTAGATGTTTGGCTAATTTAATTTTACACGTTTTCTCCTGTTTTTTGGCCAGCCAAGGATTAGTTATTGTACTTATAACTTTTAGCATATATAACTTCATGTTCCTTTTT